>JAAEAF010006543.1:0-65011 GCA_011037195.1 Triatoma infestans | reverse complement strand
TAACTATCTAGTTTACTCCGTAAGAAGTTGAAGTATAAATAAAAAAAATTAAACGTTAATAAAACTGCCGGGCATAACTCAAATAATGAGTAAGAATAGAACAACAAAACAACAACAGTAGTAACAAGACATAATATCTGCAAATAACTTAGAAGAAAGCTGTTTACAACTAAGCCACACACACACACACACACTAGCTCTAAATTACCACCTCGCAATATAACTTAAGGTTTGTATGTATGTACTAGGCTGGTCTAGAAAATAAATATTCTGTATGTAATAATAAATTTAAATATTTATATCACCAACTTAAATTAGATTAAATAATATTTTTACCAAAAGATTAGAGCATAGAGAAAGTCGTATTTAAAACATTAACCTGTATTAATCGCTCACACGACGGTTATCTTATAAAAAATATCAACATTTTTAACTAACAAATTTTTCATTTAATTTCAGTCCTAAACCATATAGAATGGAGTTAGAGAGCTGTAAACTACATAATAGGTTAGTTTTAGGATTAACTAGTGAATTTGTGGTTATATAGCAAGCCGCATGGCAGTGCTGTCATCTAACCAAGAAATACTGATTCGTCTTTGGATCTACTGACTTCGATTTTCATTACATCGAAGTTTTTCCCACAGAATGCCCACCCCCCTAAAATCAACTTTTCTGGGAAAAAAGTTTCAAATAAAAGTAATTGGTACTATATTTGTGCAATTAGTTTTTCTAATTTAAAGAAAACCGTTGTAGCCGTTATCGAAAAAAATAGCGAAAGATTTAAAAGAAACTCACAATCCTTTTCCTTCATTTAAAAGAACCATTCGCTAAAGTTAGTTGCACTACTAGCTGACGGGATTTTGACATACGTTTTCGTATCGCATGCGACCATGGTACATATAAAACAGGATATATTGTTTTAGCTTCCTGCAATTTTTTTCGTTTTTGAGATATTTGATTTCACAACACTCACATACACAGACGTATCAAATATCAGAAAATAGAAGTTTTAAGATCCGCTTGGAAAAACAAAAAAAATACTATTAACGAATGAACTTTTCTGTTTGTGTGTGAGTGAACAAAATATTTCAAAAAAAAAAAAAGAAAGTCCCAGGAAGCTTGAACTTGATATTCCGGTTAGTAGTATCTACCGGAACATTTTGAAACGAAAGTTTCGGCCAACATTCCAACAACCGGAAGTGCGAGTTCCTAGCTTTTGTTTTGTTAAACGATTTTTTTAACGATTTTCTCGCGAAAATTGCTCCAATGATTTTTTTTTCTTCAAAAACTTTGTATTCTATCTACACACACATAAATGCCTATCATTTTTATTAAAACATTTTTCTTGCAATTTTTTTTGTTTTCAGGGGAAATAGTATTTTTAAGCTTTTCTCTAAAGTATCACTTGAGGAAAAATGTAAGGTTTTACGGTACATTAAGGAATATTAAGCATTGCTAGAACTCAGAATTTGAAGAAAATCTGATAGTTGTAGGAAGTGCGTATTTTTATGAGTTATTTTTATGATTTATTGTTTAATGATTTAGATTTTTGAGTGTTTTGGTACTTTTCTCAAAATGCTTAAAACCTTTTTTTTTAAACATGGTGTGCACAGATAGATAGATATGCACATCACTTTTAATTGAAACATTTAACTGAAAAAATTGATTTTAGAAGGGAATGGGGAGGTCTGTCAGTAAGTTTAAATTTAAATTTGCACAAGCTTTCCCAGTTTTGACATAGAGCGCTCCACATAAGGCCGCTCAGGTATACAATTGAAATCCCCTCCACTACTTTTATGGCCAGACAAGCTAAACACTGTAACGTTGTAATTTTAAAGAATATTTCTTGATTAAAATGTATTAATTAGAGTAAGAGAAAATCGTATGTGAATGTTCACGCCAGATTTTTTTTATATTTCTTTGTATAGTAAACATATGAAGTTAAAAGCAAATCTTTAGAGCTGTGTTAAAGAAAAATCGAGAAAAAGTGAATAAAAGAATAATCTAATAGAGTGATGCGATCAAATTGATTATGATCGATTCTTCGTTTGAACTTTCTCCTAGTTTTCTTATGCGGGATAGATAAATAGATTAGATATAGCGAGGGAGTTGTTAAAAAGCCAACTCCAGTCAATCTATTGTAGTCCATCTTGGGTTAATATGTTTCGTAAACTGAATAGTGTGGTCTGTAAAAAGTGGAAAAAATACATAGGGGAAAGTGAATTGTGAAATAAGTGAACTAGACTTTGCTTTTGTAAACCAGAGTTATTACTCTGTTAAGAGCTACATATCCTCCGTTACGATATCTATGTAATATATCTCCGCCGGGTGATGTTTCAGGTTGATGCGTTACAGGTTGTTTGTTTCCTCAAACTGGTATACCCAACAGGGTACTAAGTTCATTGAAATAGTGACATAATTCTTGCTGTGATGTCGTTTTGATCTCACAAAATCAGACATAGTAATTGTAAACGGATTTAGAGAGCTTTAAATAAACATAAATTTCCGGTTAGTTTCGAAGACAAGTACGATTACTACATATTTTTGTTTAGAGCTATAAATAAAATGAGCAATCGAGTATGAAATACTCACAAGTCTTTCTTTTAATCAATTATTACAATCCTAATTGACAAATTAGGGATACAGAATATCTGAATGTAAAAACATTGTATGATAGCGCCAAGACAGCCCATTGCGAAACTTATTTCAATTTAGGCCAAACTCATAGAAAAAAACCTTTGCAGTCATTTTCCAAAAAAGAAACCGTTCTCTCTTCTTAAGTTCACACTTAAATGATTTTGGAATTCATCAGCGACATTTTCCGTGGTAGCCTTCTTTATTTTGTGGTCATCGACCGGTTTCAGGCCCATCTTCAGGATGCGTTTTTCAGACAGTGTGACAACACAGACTTGCACAGAGCAAAGTTAGTTTACACACTGACTGGTGATTTCAACTGTATTCAACTTTGCTCTGTGCAAGTCTGTGTTGTCACCCCGTCTGGAAAACGCATCCTGAAGATGGGCGAACGCCCGAAACCGGTCGATGACCACAAATTGAAGCAGGCTACCACGGAAAATGTCTCTGATGCTTTCCAGCTCTGCGGAACCAATCACCACAACGATTTTGGAATTCGTAATGTTTTTAATCTTAATGCTTTTAGGGCCATACATTAAACTGAACTTCACAATTTAGAGGAAAGCTCAACATTGCAGCTTTATATAAGCTTATCTTGCAAAACTTAAGTTCAACTTAAACATAACTAAACTATAATCACAGGAAGACAAACTTAGTTTTTAAAGAAGTTAAGATCAAAGTTCTTTTACATATTTTCGATTGTTTAAATAGATTAAGTTTTTAAAAAAGAAACCCTATTTACTTTAATTTTCATCATTTCTGTTTTAACATTTTATTTAGTAAAAAAACAATTGTAGCTTACATTGTAATGTTAAACTTATCTATAAAATTGGTATTTATCAAGTGGTGTTTTCCTTGAAAATAGAATTTTTTTTTTTTTAAAAGGAAAACAATAAAGAAAAGTATAAATATACATAAAGTGCTTTTTTTAATAGGTGTTATTATATAATATTAATGGCAACTTTTCACGCTTATTTTCAGCATAGATGGAAAACTTCAAGGATGATTGATTAGCAATATTTTTCTTTTAGTAAAAAACAAAAAAAATAAATAAAAATACGATGAGTCTTTTATCGAGTCGGTTCGGCAGGAAATACAGTTGAAAATTCACAAATTGGATAAACATATAACAAAATACAAACAGTATTTTTCTATTTACAACATTATCAGGGATGCACCAATCAGGAAAATGCTTTAGTTGCGTCAAGGATTAGAAATTGAGAGGAGGGATAGAGAGAGAGAGAAATGGAAAAGGTTAATTCAAAATAAAATATTTTGTCAGAGACATTTTCCGTGGTAGCCTGCTTCATTTTGTGGTCATTGACCGGTTTCGGGCGTTCGCCATCTTCAGATGCGTTTTTCAGACAGTGTGACAACACAGACTCGCATAGAGTAAACTTAGTTTACACTAACTCCGAGTAACGAGTTGTCACACTGTCTGAAAACGCATCCTGAAGATGGGCGAACGCCCGAAACCGGTCGATGACCACAAAATGAAGCAGGCTACCACGGAAAATGTCTCTGATGCTTTCCAGCTCTGCGGAATCAACCACCACAACAAATAAAATATTTTGATTTTACTCCTATCTAACACCACGATTAAAATTTAATTATAATATTTTTTTCAAACCTGCCATTTACTATACACTATTTTCTAATGTCTAATCATAATTTATAATCATTTCATTTTTATTATTTGATACACACGCACACATATTAACATAACCTTATAACCTGTCGCTTACAATCAACAAGTGTAGTGCGTAACGAAAACATTAAGTTGAAGACACTTCTCTACACGAACTTGTTTAGCCTTACTCTGACGACGGTTGAAAATCCAAAACCAGACAGGAACATCAGAAATATGCATGCTACGATAGGATAACGTGTAATCCACCATTGCGTTTGCATATTCTCATATTCAATTATAATAGTAGTAAAACTGTACTTTTCTTAAATAATGGTTTGGGGAAGAGCTTAACGTTAAGCTCTTGCAGAACCTCCCAGAAAAATAATTGTTCAATCCAGCGAAATAATATTTCAAATAAAAATATTAAGTTTAGTATAAATAAGCAGGTAGTTGCCCGCAAGGGGTATTGTTGCATGCAATTATTTGGGGAGTAGCGACTGCACGTATTAGCACAGCTCAGTACTCCATGCACTTCGTCAGAACAGTACACAATACACTTAAATTACATACACTCTACACTTTACAGACAAGTACAAACACTACAAAACTAGGGTATCCGTCCGTAGTTAATTGGCGTAAGCAAGGGAGAAGGAAGGGGTTAGCTCAGTGTAAGCACGCTGGAGTAGCAACGCGGAGGTTCCGGGTTCGAATCCAGCTTGCTGCCCTTAGATTTTCTCTTCCTAAGAGCCTCTACAGCTCACTGTCCTGTGATGAGCAGTGTTGTCTGCAGCTAGAGAACCTGCTTGGAGGCCGGTAGTGCAGTGAGAAGGCTCCAGGAGGCACAATGATCTTTCAGGTAGCAGTGGGATAATCCCCTGCAATAATCTACAATATGTACAGATAGTTAGTATTAAAGGAAATTATTATTAGTTGTGGTTGTTTCCGCAGAGTTGGAAAGCATTAGAGATCTTTCCATGATATGCTGCTTCTTTTTGTGGTCATCCACCAGTTTTGGGCGTTTGCCCATCATCAAAATGTTTTTGTCAAAACAGTGTGATATCACACACTTGCACAAAGCAAATTTTTTAGTTGATACACACTCATGAACTAAATGTATCAACTGTATTTGCTTTGTTGTGCAATTCTATCTATGTTATCACACTGTTTTGACAAAAAGCATCCTGATGATGGGCGAACGCCCGAAACCGCTCGATGACCACAGAAACAAGCAGGCTATCATGGAAAACATCTCGGAAAATTATTAGAGCAGTATTTCAAGGAAAAATAACTTTTTATCTCGTTCTAATTAGGACATATTTCGTTCTAATGTTACTTATTTTTCAAAAAATCACATTCTATTATATTTCCGTATCACTTGTGAGTACTTAAAATTACATAATTGTAGTTCTTTGATTACATTTATCTCTGCAATAGTATTTTACCTTGAAGAAAAAAAAATGAAGAATACATTATCCAAACTACGTTTAGTAGCTTCCATTGTTATTGGTTTCATAAAAATATACATTTTCCAAAGTTTTACATAAAATTTATATAAATATAGGATAGTTGCAACTTATTTGACAAAAGAGTAACGTGTTTTAAACTTTTACCACTCCAGTGTGCAGGTTTGACCATACAAATTTAGCGTAATTTAAATCACGCGCTAAACATTAGGAGTACATTTTTATCTACAAATACTAAAACTACTTAACAAATCTGATGTGAAACAATCAGACGACTTCCTCTTACCGCTTTTAATAAAATTATAAATATAAAATAAGAAATTTCAGTATTTGTCCCAGCTTTAACATAAATAAAGGAGATGGTAAGGGACAAGTAATAACCTATATTAATCTTGGCAGAGAGAACTGATGATTATATTATAGCCCAATAGAGCGCTTTAAAAACACTGAACCAACTGCACTGTAATATGTAAAAATTAACGCCACAAATTCTGCACAATTATCGAAAATAATTTTTTTTTTTTTTGCGAAAAATGTTTCAAATAAAAGTAATAGATATTTATGTGTGTAGATAGTATACGATACAAAATCGTTGGAGTAGTTTTCGAGAAAATTATACGAAAAACTGAAAAAAACAAACAAACATTCAGTAAAGTACGCACTTTTGGTTGATGGATTTTGCCCGAAATCTTCATGTTTGATGCGGTGGTAAAACTTAAACGGAATACCAAGTGTGAGCTTCGTTACCAAGCATGACTTTTCGTTTTTGAGATATTTTTTTCACACTTACTCACACACACACACGCAGACCATTCGCTAAAAAACATTTCTTCCTATCCAGGTGACCTTAAAATATATATTTCCGGTGAAAACTCAATTCCGAAATCTGGCTGGACCGCAATACTTTCTCTTACTAGGAGTAAGAGAAGTATGTAAGAAAGGATGCAAAAATAAATCGGAGAATCTTAGAATTTTGTCTAAGGAAAAGGGAAGGTTACCTTCCGTAAGGTTACCAAAATATTAGTTTAAAGTTAAATCAATTTTATTTTCATAAATATTGTTTTCTGATATATAATGTATTGTAACGCAGCCACTGGTGCCATCTAGGAGAGAAAGCAGGTACCTCAAGTTCGCCTAGTGGCCGCCAGGTAGCGCTGGATTTAGCTCTTTCTAGAAGAATCGAGAAAGTTCTAGACCCTTTTCCACCGGTATAAATAGTGGGACAACAGTCAGTCTAGAGAGTTTCTTGTTACAAACTAAGTGCACGTTTGTGAAAAGTGTATAAAAAGTGAACAAACTGAACTTTTGTGGTTTAAACTGTGAATTAATTATTATTAAGTGTTGTATTTATAATTTATTGTATAAAACAATAAATTGGTGTTTTTCTTATTGAAGTTTAGAGTATTTTATCTAAACGAACCCACTTAAAACTAGCTGCAGTAGCTGGTTTAGAGGGAAAAATGTTACATTTGGTATCAGAAGTGGGATAAAATTTCTGTTAACAGGTAACAGTTTAGTATCAGTTTGTATATGCCCATAAGTACCAGAAGTCAAACGCGGAAAATGGAGGATCTGATGACATTTTTAAAGGAAATGAAGGACGGAATGAAAGAAATAAAAGACAAAATAGAAAGGGGCCAGGACGAAATGAAAAATGAAATAATAGAGGAAATAAAGAAGAGCCGAGAGGAAATAAAAAGGGAGATAAATAAGCTCCAAGTAGGAATGAAGAATGACATAGACAAGGTCCAAGAAGAACTAGACCAGGTCCAAGAAGAAATGGTAGAATGTTTAGTGGCACCAGTGAATGATGGGAAAGGCAGTGAGACTGAGGGTGAAAGAGAAGGACCTGAGAGAGAAGTTGAACGTGAAGGTGCGGAAAGTGAAAGTGAAAATTTATTGGTCGAGACTGAAAGCGACAGCGATCACCAAGAAACTGTACAGCATGTTTCATCTAACACCCTGCCTACTGGTGATTCAAGTCAGCCTGAAGAGAATGATGGAGAAAGCGAAGGATTGGATCACGAAGAAATGGTGCTTGGAGATGAATAGTTATAAAGACGTTCGGGGCAAAGTGGTCAGGACCAAAGGAGTAATCTTGCTCCTCAGTCGGTGCAGTGGGCTATTAGAAGTGGAGACACCAGTTCAAAATTATCAGGTGGTTTCCGAGTAGCCTCTGGCAATTCATGGTATTCATTGATCCGTCCTCATTGAGGCGTCCAACTAACACATCTTCTGCATGCAATAGTAACCAGTATGGGGTTACCATGACTACAACAGCTGCTTGTTTGGCTAGTATTTTTGCTATTGTACTTCGACAAATTGCAGATCCTTTAGGCAGTTTACTTAATGTTAGTGCACCACAGCAACAACCTGTGCCAATTATACAGACCTATGTAGAAAGAGCGTTAAAACCATCGTGGGATTGGCTTTTGACAGTAACAGATTCAACTGAATCTTAATTACGCGTTGGAGCTTCTCTTACGACAGGGTCAGATTCTGCACATCTTCATCACCCTCTCTACCATGGTTCAGGTTCGTCAAGCTCGAACAGAGGTAACTGAGTTAGCGGTAGTAATAGCGGAATTGGTGGTCTTTCGAATGGTGGTACTACTTCTGGAAGTACATCAAGATCTACTACACAGTCTTCACATCACGAAGGAGGTATTTCTTCGGCTCCTTCAACTAGGATTGTTGGTTTTACCACTAATTCTGACTCTTCCAGACCATCTAGTGATCGTGATGGTGGCAATGAAGGCCAGTCTGCCCGAAGGGAGTTGCTGATGTACTGTTTGTCATTGATGAGATGTCATAATTCCGAACATGCTGATTCGTTACCATGATGTATCTTCTCCCAGACATATAGCATACGTTTTTGATGCTCTGATCTACCCGTTGAGGGCTGGTACTGATCAGAATCCTGTAAAACAAACAATAAATTGTGAAACGTAATGTAAAACAATAAATTGGTGTTTTTCTTATTGAAGTTTAGAGTATTTTATCTAAACGAACCCACTTAAAACGAGTTGCGGTAGCTAGTTTAGAGGGAAAAACGTTACAGTATTGTTAAATTGATTTTAAAAATGTTAAAGCAATTGTTTAATTTAACTGGTGATTTACGATAAATAGGCCAGGGATGATCAAGTCATACAGAAATATGCACCCATTACATTATCTATATCTATGCCCTTAAAAGGATAATCATAAATGTAATTATAAACATTTCTACACCTTTCCTAATGTATCCAGTGTGATATGTTGGAAATGTAGCCTTAGATTGAATCTAAGCGAGCCGCATTCTTCATTCTGGTGCATCATTTATTTCAATTATCTAAGTTTTCATAACGAAGATGCTTAATATGGTAGAAGAGAATAGTGGGGTTCTTCATAGAAAACAAAACAATTATAATTTTGCGTACGTTTCGATAAATATATTGTCTTTTTTCATGGCATAAAAATAATAATAATAATAAAACATGGCTGTTAACGCTGAACAATGTAATAAACTAGTTAGTGGAAAAACTCCCAAACACACATCAGCACAATTCATTAAAAATGAAATTGTTAGGAAGTTTTTCCACTTTAGATTATTATTAAATTGTTCTGTGTTAATAGTTATGTTTTAATTATTATTATTATTATTTTAAGCCGTGAAGAAGAAAATATATATTGTCGAAACGCAGGCAAAATTAGAGTTGTTTTATTTTCTATGAACGACCCCATTATTCTCTTCTATTGTTTCCATAAATTTAGAAAATTGAAAAGTAAAAATACAATATAACAGATGTTATATTACATAGTATAATAGCTCTAATGTAAAGGAAATTATTCGGTTGAATTTATTCTAATGAGGTTTAGTGGCAGTAAAACTTCTCAGTTGATTTAGGTTTACAATGATCTATATCAGTGGAAACGTCCCAGAGATAAAAATGGAAATATAAAACAAGTGAGAAATTTTAGCGTCACCAATCAACAATAATATTTTGTTACAAGTGTCTAGCCTCGGGTTTTTTACCCATTTAAGATTCACCCCAGTCCGAAAAAATTGAACCAAAGCCCTAAAGGTAAAACAGCCTAAACCATCTCCACAACCATCCTGATTTGACCAAAAGTCCTGAACCTAATTTCCTCACAACCAAAGCAATCTATCCAAGATATGTACGATTGTTTCTTCCTTTGTCTCATAAACCTCTTCTTTTGGAGTCTGGCATAAGCCAGAGAGGTCAATTTAAATACCCAGTAAGGAATCCAACCAGTTGCCTGAGAGAGAGGTCCCTGAAAAACACAGCAATACCTCACTAATAAGCTCTTCCACAGAGACGAATGCTATGTGAAACGGTCCATGACTGAAAGCTTGACATTCATGTGTCTAAAGACACAGCAACAGCAGGCTCGGGACCAATAAAAGGGAAAGAGAGGCGCCTAATTTGGCAAACCTATATACCACCTAATGACTAAAATGGGGAAAAACTTACGCTATAAAAAATATGAGTAAAGAAAAAGTAAAAAGGATTTCGAGGGAAGCGTATCATACTTATCGAGAATCCTTTAAAAATAAACATTTTTGGAAAAAAAATATATCTACTTAACAAATGGCAGTAAAGAGGTAAATATCTCGCCAAATCTCCCTCTAAACAAAACCGATTTAAAGAAAAATTAATTCAATTTTCAAATAATATCAATAGACCTAGATCTGATCCGTGTCGATCGTTATGTGTGAACAAAATATCTAAAAAAAAAAAAAAGTCGCAAGAAACACAAAATTAGTATTCCGGTTAGAGACTATTACTATCGTATCTGACACGAAGATTTCGCGCAGAATACATCAACCGGAAGTGTTACTTTCCCGAATTGTTTTTTTTTTTCCGGTTTTTCACGAGGCTCCAATGATTTTCGTTGATTTTTCTTATTCTATTTACAAACATAAATACCTTTCACTTTTATCTCGAAAACATTTTCCCGGTAAAAAATTAATATTTTGCGGGTTTTGGCGTAGAAGTAAAGTACCATTTCGTATAATATAATATTAATATACATAAGAAGCAATTCGGTGACCGGAAGTGTGACTTTTAGATAAAGGGTTTTTGAATTTTATTTTTTTTGACATTCTTCTTTCTATATCGATTTACTTTAAACTTAAAGTGCTAACAGCGCAGATATATTTTTGGGAAATCTGCGAGTTGGGTAAAATTTAAATTGATCTTTTTCTTAAATTTCTGTTCAAATATTTCCAAATTATGAAGAAATTCTTTCATTCGTTCATTTTCTTTATTGAAACGCATTCTAGAATGCGTAGAATTTTTAATGGATTCCCAGCAAACTGTAACTTCACTCTTCAATGTTAAGTGTCAATTTTATCTTCTGGCACTACCCATTGTGTTAATAATTCTAGATTATATTATGGACAATTAAGTATATAGCTAATATTTCATCTAAATAACTTTATCACCATTATAGATAACCTGTATTCAGGTGATCGATGTTTATATCGATGTTTATAGATATCGTTGGAACGATCAGATCTGTATATTCAATACTTACCACATACTATATAGTTACAGATGTCAGAGCCTGTGCCCTTGTTATTATTAAACAATAATAAAGAAAACACCTATGGATCGTTATATAAGAAACACAATGAAGTTTACTACTCCTTGATTTTATTATGAGGACAAATTCAAGGACGTTTCTGTTTGTTCTCACTACATCTTTTATCTTTGCTTTGTCTCTTACAGTGATAGAATTATAGAAGAATAAACAAAAAAAAATCTATCATCTGTTCGAGATATATATATATATATTTATAAACAATTGTAGCCTAGTTTTCTTCTTCCTTGTATTGTCCTTTTGTTCGATTTATTTTTTATTCAGCAAGGTCGCTTTTAATCATCATCTTCTGTTTAGATAATAAAAGTTTATGATACCCTAATAAATGATAATGATGTTTTAATTAGAATATTTCTTTTCTTTTTTTTTTTTTTTTTAACCAAATTTGTATTATAATCGAAAAACAATCGATGAGAAACACCAGCACCAACTTTCTCTTACTGTATTTCACATCTTCAAAAAGGAATTTTTACGGAAGGTTCATAGTCCGGAGTTTACACCGGAAATAAATCCGAGTATGATAAAAATGTTATAACGAATGTTCTGTGTGTTTCTTTATTTCTGTTTGTATTATTGGTCTATGTAAACAAAGTATTACAGAACTAAAAAATCGCAAAAGCTCAAAGTAGATATGCCGTTTAAGTATTACCACTGCATCTAATACCGCGGTTCCTTCGCCGTATAATTCTAGCCTTCGATACAGAGGGTAGCTTCCCATTTTCACTTTCTCTTACTGTTATCCAAATTTTCGATATCAAGTTTTCACCAGAAATATCGGTTTTGAAGTAACACTGATTCCAAAAAAAGTGGTTTTTAGCAAATGGTCAGTGTAATTGTCTGTCGGTCTGACTGTGTGTATGAGACAGCATATCTCCAAAACGAAAATTCGCAGAATGATCAAACTTAATATTTCGTTATCTAAGAATAAGCTTTTCGTAAAAATCTTTGAACCGGAAGTGCCACATTGCGGAATGTTTTTTTTTTCAGCTTTTTGTGATTTTCTCAAAAACGGCTCCAACAATTTTTTTAAAACTTTTTATATCAACTACACATAAAATGAGCTACAACTTTTATTTAAATATTTTGCTGGGAAAATTCATTTAAGGGTATTTTTGGAGAAGAATAAGGTTTTATGTTTTCCTCTAAAGCATAAATGCTATTTCAATTGACTACACAATTCTATCACCTAAATAATATTACTTAAAATTAAATATGTTGCTGAATTTCCGAGTTTGAAGAAAATCAGATGACCGCAAGTGCGTTTTTACTGAAAAGTATTATTTAGTTTTCTGCGAATTTCTCGAAAACGGCTTCAACGATTTCCTTTAAAAACTAAGTATGAACTGCACATATAAAGAGCTACAACTTTTATTTGAAACATTTCTCCTGGTAAAGTCATTCAAGGGTGCGTTTGGGGTAGAATTGGGGTTATGTTTTTCTATAAAGTGCTATCCATAGTTGATTATACTTTGGTTTTTAAGAAATCCAAAGATTTAGAACTCATAAATCTGTCTAAATATAATTCTATCTACCGTCATATTAATGACCAGAACAACACGTTTCAATTATACTCACAAATAGATATTCCATTTAAAATAAAAAAATTACTTTCTCAGATTAGATTATCGAGTAAATATCAGATAAAGATAACATTAAAAAATCTAGTATATGTCATTAAATCTAATGAGATGTGCACGATTTGTAATCAGAAAGTCATAGAAGACCTTTATCACATCGTTGTGAAATGCCCAATTTACCAACCATTTAGGAATCACTTCATCCCTTACGTGTGCGACTTGCCGTCCAAACGCTTTACTGAATTATTAAAAGCAAATGATAAGAACCATCTTAAAAACTTTTATGACTTTATTTTAAATTGTTTAAAAATACGTGCGTTTATAATTAATGAATAAATTAGTTTGCCTTCTTGCTGTTTAATTTTATATTTGCTCGTTTAGTCGGCTTATTCATATAAAATTAAATAAGTAAGTTGGTTTATTTTTTATCTTAGACATATATATATATAAAGTACCGTTATCGGTTTGTATTCTTTTATCCCATCAAAATATGAAATTTTGCTAATCACGTTCTCTCCGAATGAATGTATTAATTAGTTTTCACAATTCATTACTTTAAGACAGTATTGATTATGTTAATATGATAATATGTTTATTGATTATGTACCTTTTTTTGAAGCTATATATTACTTGGCAATAAGTGCCAAAAGCCATGAAATTTTGTTTAAAAATTACAATTTATTCCTGTATCTTATTGGTTATTAGTATTTTATTTTATATTATTTTATTTTGTTTTTAAAGAAAAATTGTTTTCTTTGTTTCCGTTAAGAAAAGAAAAATTGTTTATTTATTTAGTTTTGCTGAAACAATGATAGAAAAATTATTTTTCTTTTGTATTTTCAATATGTAAAAATTGTAATGTATGTATGGAGACAACTCCATTCGTACGGGGGTAATCCCCAAAGACAAATAAAGATATTATTATTATTATTATTATTATAGTTGATTATACATTGCTACCATCTAAAGAAAATTAATTAGAAATAAATAAATTGCCAAAATTCCGAGTTTCAAGAAAATTAGTAAACCGGAAGTGCGTTTTTACTGAACAGTATTTTTTTTCAGTTTTTGTTTTTTCAACATAATAATAACGACGAATTTCATTAAAAATTCCTTATAGTAACTATAAAATTTGTCAGTTACAATTTTATAAGGCCAGTTAGAGAAAGTTTTGTGTGTGTTCCATACCAGATTTTTTTTTTTTGTCATGACGCTGGGAGTCAAGATCTTCTTTCCCCTCATGGGAATCGAACACTGTATTCTCGCACAAAGGCGAGTAGGCTTTAGTATTTATTTTTAGGTACAGTTGAGTTCACTGATGGCTAAACCATATATTGTGCTAACCAATGTAACAACGCGTTAGGGCATATAATATATAATCCTAGGCGCACACCGCGGACCGCAAAACTCCTGGGGTTATATTGTGGCCCGGGGTTATATTCCTGATCTTGAGCCTGGGTTTTTTATTTGATATAGGTTGTACACAGTTTGACGTAAAGCACTCCGGAAAAACAAAGGTATTAATTTTCTTTTGTTTTATAAGCGTAGAATATTTCGAACTACATATGTCAATCTGAAACCTATATAAACTTATTGTTACACGCTCTCGGATTTTCAAATCTAAAATTTATAGATAGGTATATTTTATTGGCTTAAGACATTAAACCATTCATAGAACCCATTACAGATTCATTAATATTAACACTTTATTGTAAATAAAGAAAGAAAAAGATGAATGAACAGTAAATTTATGTTTAAACAAACTAAATGAAAAACCCTTTTTATAACAAGAGCTATTATCATTTGTAGCACGTGCTGACAACCAGTGTTTATTTTATGGCATAAACTCAGTAATTTCCGGTTTTATACTTCCGTATCCGTGGATAGTTAATAAAATTTTTATATAGTCAGCAGTGGCATGAAAAAAAAAAGCAGATTGAATAATGAACGTGGCCACTATGAGGTGGTAAATCGTCTGTTAATTTTGTGCTTGTTTTTATAGTAAGCAGAATGAGTAATTTTTATAAGGAAATAAAAATAATAATAATAATAAAAAATAGAACACTGTGGGACAAATAAAAGTTATATAACAATAAATGGAGTTATGTTCTTTTTTTTATGTGAAATATTATTTATCTTTTACAAAATCTCCAACTGAAACATGCAACATTCTCTAATTTTAATTTCAATTTGATATTCTCAATTTTCGATTGGAAAATGTTTTTGAAACTTTGTATTTTTATTATATACATTAATTGTTTATTATATAGCATTAGTAGGCGGATGAAACTTTAGTTATGAATGAGAGTGGCTATAAAGCCTAGTAGATTTAGTATGGCCACCTTAGGTGGTATTTGTTCATAGAACACGGTTGTTTTATGTGCTGCACCAAATGATTGCATACATCTACTATTTGCATACAATAGGCTCTGTGTGTGTGTGTATTGTACTGTATTCCATGTTTCAAGAAAATCATTGAAACTGTTTTGCGAGAATTAAACAAAAAAATATTGCACCACTTTTAATACGAAATTGAGTTTAAACCAGAATTACATGTTTTTAAGGTCGGTTTTAGCCAATAGTCTGTGTGTCTGTTTGTGTACATGAATGTGGGAACAGAATATCTTAAAAAAACAAAAAAAGTCGTAGGAAATTCAAAAACTTGGTATATTCTATGTAGGTTTCCTATCACCAGATTAGACACGAAAATTTCGGGCAAAATCCTTTCAACCGGAAGTGCTATTTTACTGAATAGTTTTTCCGCAGTTTTTTTTTTCCACTGATTTTCTCGAAAATGGCTCAAAAAAAATTTCATTAAATTCCGTATGCTATCTAAACACATAAATACCTATCACTTTTATTTGGAATATTTTTTTGTGTGAAGAAAATTGGTTTTTTTTGGGGGGGGTTGTGGGGGAACAGTAGCGTTATGCTTTCCTTTAAAGTGCTACTTCAATATTATGTATGGTATGGAAGATTCTTCTCGATCGTTACTTATATGAAGGAAAAGGATTGTGAGATTCGGTCTTTTTAAAAAATAAGAAAACTTAAATTGTTGCCAACGTTTCGACAAATATGTTATCTTTTTCAAGGCATAAAAAATAAAAAAAACTATTAAATAATCTTCAAAACATATCAAACTTAAAAACTTATGTATAATTTTGTAAAATAAAAAGTTGACAACACCTCAACATCACAGAGAATAGTGAACAAATAAAAAAAAATATAAAATGAAAAAAAAAAAAATTTTTTATTTATTTGTTCACTATTCTCTGTGTTGTTGAGGTTTTCTCAACTTTTTATTTCCAAAATTATACATATGTTTTAAGTTTGATATGTTTTGAAGATTATTTAATAGTTTTTTTAATTTTTTGTGCCTTGAAAAAGACAACATATTTGTCGAAACGTTGGCAAGAATTTAAATTTTCTTATTTTTTTAAAAAGACCGAATCTCACAATCCTTTTCCTTCGTTATGTGTGGTTTTTACTACCTACATAATACCAGTACACACTAGGCGCATAGAATTCCACACTTGAAGGTGGTCTCTTGAGGTTTTTTTTGGGAATTTTCTCGAAAACAAAGATTTTCTTTAAACTTGGAATGCATCCTGCATAGACAGTAACGTATCATTTTCATTTTTAACATTTTTCTGAAAGAAATTAGATTTTAGAGGCGTATTGGGGGGGGGGTCTGTCAATTAGTTTAAATTTTAATTTGCCGAATCGTTATTAGTTTTTTATATAGAGCGTTCAGATATACGAGTAAAATCTTCACTACCATTTTTTGATGGCCAGCCCAAAGTAAACATTGTAACGTGGGAATTTTGAAAAAAATTTCTTGATTAAATTGTAAATAATTGGAGTAAGAGAAAGTCGTGTGAGTGTTTCACACCAGACTTTTCTGTTTGTTTTGCCTTCATTCTCTTAATTATACTTATTTTCCTTTTTTCCTGTTCCCTTTATTAATTATAATTTTAAGTTTTATACTTAATTCTATGCTCAAATCAATACCCAGGCTTTTTTTTCTATTTCAATTTTTGAATATGAATCAAATTCGGAACGTAATTTCTGTTTAAACTTCACGCTCCATATAAGCTGACTGTCCGTTTACTATTTGGTTTTACTGTGTCCAAATTTTCCCCACATGTATTTGAAAATATAGAATTTCAAATTTTTCACTCTTTTGATTATATTAAAATAAAATTTGTGTAAATATAGTTTTTATTTATTTATATATCTATAAGAAATATTTATTTCATTTTTTCCCCGCTCATTTATTGATGAAAACATTGTAAAAAAAATCTGGTGTGAAACACTCACACAACTTTCTCTTACTCCAGTTCTCAAAATTATAATTGACAAATTTTATAGTTTGTATACCAAATTAAATGAAATTTGTCGAAAACTGAAAAAAACTATTCAGTAAAAACGCACTTCCGGTTTACTGATTTTCTTCAAATTCGGAATTTTGGCCAACTATTTATTCCTAATTAATTTCAGTTGGATGATAGAGTTGTATAATCAAGTATGATACCACTTTAGAGGAAGCTGTAACCTTACCCCTCTCCTAAAAGTGCCCTTAAATGAATTTTCCCAGAGAAATGTTTTATATAAAAGTTGTAGATCTTTGAATGTTTAGTTTATATGTGTAGTTTCAAGAAAATCGTCGGGGCCATTTTTGAGAAAATCGCGAAAAGTGAAAAAATCATTTAGTAAAGTGTTAAAACAAAAGCACTTCCGGTTATCCGATTTTCCTCAAATTCGGAATTTCAACAACATATTTAATTCTAATTAACATTATTTAAATGACCGAATTGTGTAATAACCTGAAATAGCACTTTAGAGGGTAACCTAACCCCACCCCTCCCCCAGAAGGGCCCTTAAATCAATTTTCCCAGAGAAATGTTTCAAATAAAAGTTGTAGCTCCTTGTATATGTAGTTGATGTATCAAGTTTAAAGAAAATCCTTGGAGCCATTTTTGAAAAAAGTAAAAAAGTCAACTAGTAAAGTGGTACTTCCGGTTGAGGAATTTTGACAGATAACGCACAGTCAGATCGCATGGTGATACCTAAACGGAATTTAAGTTTCAGTTTTCTACGGTTTTTCGTTTTTGAGCTATGCTGTTCACATACATACACACAGACAGACACACACACACACACACACACACACACAGACCATTTGCTAAAAACCACTTTTGTGGACTCAGGGGATCTCAAAACGGATATTTCCGGTGAAAACTCGATATCGAAAACTTGACACGATTACAATACTTCCTCTTACTAGGAAGTATATCTTGTATATATACAATGATATGTATATATATTCTTCCTTTTTGTACAAATATATATTTACTATTTTATTATCTTCTCATTCCGCACCGTCTATTACTAAGTTATTCTCTTCTTCCCTACTTTCACCGGACTACTTCCCACGCACATATCCCCCCCCCCACGCTTGTTTCACATTTTCCCGTAAATAGATTTATGGCAAAAGTTTATATAATAATCCATTTAAACAAAAAAATATATAATAATTGACCTTTATAATGTGTAAAATAAAATAAAAAAAATACATTCAGCCTAATGAATGCGAGAAAGTGGATTTGTTTTTTTTTTTTAACAAAGTCAGGACACCACCAACTTATCCTTTACAAAATGTTCAGAAAGGTTGTTGTCCTCAAGATCTATTGGATTTTTTGGTCTTAATATAAACAACTTTTCAAATCGCTTCTTCTACTGTATTCCTCTCTTCTTCATTTTAATATAGCAATAAAATTTGGTTATCATTAATAAAAATATTTGTTTAATTTAAACAAAAACATAATTGGAAGAATGATTTATTTATTTATTTATTTATTTTTAATTAACGACATGTTTTGTGTCATAATTAGGTCTATAAACAAGGCGTTTTCTTACTGCTCCTAGAGGGGCTGCTAGTATTGCTTATTAAAATATCGAAAATGAGGAAACTGAATGAGTTTTTCCATTCTGGAGAAATAAGAACTTTAAAACAATCTCCTGGATTCGAAAACATTTGGTGTAAAACTGTCATACGTCTTTCTGATATTGCTGTTATAATACAATTCGATATAAAATGACAAAGTTGTTGAGGTTGGTTCCGCAGAGCTGGAAAGAATCAGAGATATTTTCCGTGATAGCCTGCTTCTTTTTGTGGTCATCAACCGGTTTTGGGCGTTCGCCTATCATCAGGATGCTTTTTGTCAAACAGTCTGATAACATAGATTTGTACAGAGCAAACTTAGTTGATAGATAGATAATGACATTGATAGTTGAAAATGACAAATATTATTCATTTATCCTTACATCAAACATACTGGTAAGGAACGCGAGGATAAGTATGTGCCTAGATAGATAGAAGTAGTATGATTACGTCATAGACTAATAAATACCAGGTGTGTAAATTAAGTAATGAGACTGATTTTCTAGTGTTCGATCTGGCAACACTGGAGGCGCGGCGCATGCGTGGTAGGGCAAGTAAACATCTGATACACGTCCAGTGCAAATCTGAAAATGCTAGAGTTGTTGCACTGTCCTAGTGATTTTTTTTGTGAGCAAGGTTTTTTCAGTGCGTTATAAAAATGAGTGACATCAATTACGAGCAACGTTGTGCTATCAGACTTGGGCACAGTGCAACGGAAACGTTTGAAAAACTGTGCCAGGCCTATGGAGACAATGTTTTGTCGAGAGCACAGGTTTTTAGGTGGTTTAAGTCGTTTGCAGAAGGAAGGGAATCAATTGAAGACGAGCCTCGCAGCGGAAGGCCTTCATCTTCAAGAACCGACGAAAATGTTGGCAGAATCCGCGATCTCGTGCGTTCAGATCGTCGTTTGACAGTCCGAATGATCGGCGAAGAGTTGAATTTGACTCACACAACCGTTCATCAAATTTTGACTAATGAATTGGGGATGAGAAAAATTTGTGCAAAAATGGTTCCGAAAAATCTATTAATGAGTATTTGGCCAGTAATAACATTCCTGTGGCTCCTCAGCCTCCTTATTCACCTGACTTGAGTCCATGTGACTTTTTTTGTTCCCCAAATTGAAAAATCACCTCAAGGGACGTCATTTTGGAACATTGGAGAATATTCAAACAGCCGTAACCGACCAACTGAAGTCTATTCCAGTACCGAGTTCCAGCACTGCTATGACGAATGGAAGAATCGTCTTCAGCGTTGTGTGGCTTCCTAAGGTAGTGACTTTGAAGGGGACAATGTTGAATTATAATAATTATATTTGAATAAAAAAAAGATAAAAAATCAGTCTCATTACTTAATTTACACACCTCGTAGATAGCGCCAATATTGGACAAACTAAATAATATTGGAAATTTAATGTACCGCTTAAATCAATATCTTCAGAAAAAAACGTTTTATAAAAGTGGTAGGCTTTTATTATATAGCGGCATTTAGCATACCAAGTTTAATGATACAAAATTGTTAAAGTTGTTTTTGAGAAAATTCTAAAAACACTCAAACATTTTTCCTATGTATGCGCGCTTTTCGTCAACCGGTTTTCTTCTAATTTGGCATTGTAAATTGTTGCTAATGTTGGTATATTAATAACAGGGTCATTCAATAAGTAACGAGACAAATCGCTGTAGTTGAAAAACGATCTATTTAATACAAACTTTGGCTACTTTTCAACATGGTCCCCAGCAACATTTTTATACACTTGTCCAATCGGTCTTCTAATTTGTGTATGCCTATGGCAAAAATTTCTTTGGGTTCATCTCGAAGCCACTTTTGCACCTGATTTTTAACTTTTTCATTGGATTGAAAAATGTTTCACACGTAGAGCCTCTTTATGAGGTCCAAACAAATGGAAGTCCGATGGTGCGATGTCGGGGCTGTAGAAGAATCTCCCACCCCACTTTGACTGATTTCAAACCTGGTTTCGTTGTGAGCGCCCGTAAGTTATATTGAAACCTATCTCGCACAAGTTCCTTGTACTGCAGCAGATTCCGAATAATGTTATGAACAGTTCCAACACCGCGTGCACTTCTTTAGCTATTAGTTCAACAGTAAAACGCCGGTTGACCTAAATTAACGCGTTCATGCGAGATTCGAGGGAGGAAGTTGCAACTTCAACCGGTGTCCACTTCGTTGCATGTCACAGACACTTACACGGCCACTTTTAAAACTGTTGTGCCCATTTGGAAACACACGAACGCTTCAGACAATTATTCCCGAACATTTTCAACATTCTTTCGTGGATTTCACTACCTTTGATACCCTGGGCCATTGATACCTTTGATAGCCATTGTTAACTGAATAAATTTGAGGTTATGCTTACCAAATACTCTCGAACAGCTGATAAGAAACTGACTACAAGGATGCCAACTTGACGCACTGAAACTATTGTATTGAGTAAACAAACCGTTTCTGAGCTACAGCGATTTTCTCCTTACTTATTGAATGACCTTACTCTGAAGTGGTACTTTTATTGGAAACCTTAACTTACCTGAACACCCTCCAAAATAAATTTTCCCGAGAAAATGTTTCAAATAAAGCTGATTGGTATTAATGTGTGTGTGCATAGTGTACGAAGTTTAAAGGAAATCGTGGCAGCAGTTTCCAAAAAAATCGCAAACAACTGAAAAAAATAAATCATTCGGTAAAACCGCACTTCCGGTAGATGGATTTTAAGCAAACCTTCGTGTCACATGTTGTAGTACCTTAACAGAATACTTGTTTAAGCTAATTACGAGTTTCGATTTTTGAGTTATTTTGTTCACACAACACACACACTCACACACATACAGGCAATCACTAAATAATTTTTTTTTAATACTCAGAGGACTTCAAAACAACTATTTCCGGTGAAAACCCGACAAGACCGCAATGTTTGCAGCTCTTACTTAGAAGTAAGTGGTAAAAATTTTAATTTTATTTTTTATTGTAAATATAATTCCCGTCTAGGTATTTTATTTCTTTCTGATTACTTATCAGCGCTCCTAGTTTGCTACTAAAAAAAGGAAACTGAACAATACAAGACAAAATTATTATCATTAGTGTTCAGGGGTCAACGATCCCTTGAAATTACAATAGCAATATGTCTTAAATTAAGTGACATTTTGTGGGATTCTGTTGTTGTATTTACGCTTTCATTATCTTTAACATCATTTATCATTTTACCTTTGTGTGGATTTATATCAATTTCGTAAACATCCTTTTATTTTGTTGAATTTGTTTTGAAAATGAAATATTTGTAAGTGTTTGGTTGGGCTTCTTTAAAGAAGGAGCAATTCTTTTAGCGGATTTTCATATCATTCCTTTTTATATATTTTATTATCATTACTTCCAAATAATGCTAAGAAATGAAAATTGATTTTCTTCCCGAAAATACAAGTTAATTGTTCACACAAAGACAAACTTGATATTTTGTTTGTGTAACCACAATAACCAAACGAAGTTTCGGTTAAAATCAGTTAGCTAATATTACTATTTCATTGATCCGTAAAAGGAAGTGTCAGCGGATAACCTAGTCCGAACAATACTTACACTAAAACCTCTTCACTCATAAAGTATGTTAGGTCCTACAGAGAGATAAATACTGAGTACAATTAGTCATACTTGGGTTTTGCATGCTAACAGGCAACCTTACCTTACCAACACACACACTCAATTTAATTGTTGTATACAGCCGTAGATTACATAAAACTGACAATCAATGAAGCCACATTAGATTCCAGGTCGCAATGAGATTTGGCTTTAAAATCTACTTTATAATTCTTCTAAATATATATCTTGGGCATTACGATCAAAAGTTCTCTCTAAACTGCTATCACTAGGCTCTGTCAATGATAACAGATGTAAAAATTCACAATGTAACAGCAAAGAAATATAGCTTTGTTAAAAAAATCGCGAAAGAAAAAATAAGGAAACTGGAAAAAAAAGCGAATGGTTTTAGGAGCATGATGGAAAAACCTACCATTTATTGTTATCCGCATCCTTTCTAAATGGTAGAGAAATCGAGCAGGTCCCCACTTTCAAGTAGCGAGAGCGGAAGGTTAAAAGAGGAAATTAATGCTGCGGGGAGGCTGTTCTGCGCTATCAATAGAAAGTTCCTCGGCCAAGGACAAAAAATGGTAGTGTACCGCTCCTCTTTCGTGCCCTTACTTACCTACGGAGGCAAGTGATGGTCCATGAAGGAATCTGATCGTAGTCGCCTGCAGGCTCACTAGAGATGAGGTTTCTTCGGAAAGTTGAGGGTAAGACCAGGAGAGACCGTATCAGAAATACTGCGATCACAACCACGTTCAAATGCGAACCGTTCGATCAAATAATTGAGAGAGCGCAGCTGAGGTGGTTCGGCCATGTAAGCAGGATGGAGGAAGATCGGTTTCCTAGGAATGCGATGCTAGTGTTTCTGGCAGGCGACCCAGAGGAAGTAGAAGTTTAAGTTGGCTGGATAATGTCAAAAGAGAAACCAGCGGACGAGGGCAGAGTCCAAAAAATTGTTGCTAGATAGAGACAGATGGATGAGCCTCCTTTTGTCAAACCTCTACACCGCAAGGTAGATGAGGTCTAGACTAAGAAGAACAACAATTACAAGATGGAAAAACCATGGAAATGAACTCGCAAATATGCTAGCTAAAGAGGTCGCACTGGATAGTGACTTGATAGAGCACAACATCCTAAGAAACAAAAAGATACCCAGCGTGACATCAAGGATGAGCATAGACTTTAGGTCATTCTCATAAGATAACAGTGATTGGGTCCGGGCAAGACTTCGTTTCCACATAAGGAATCCGGGCATATACATATGATGGGAAATAGCTACTAAATTGGGAACATTTAATTTTTTTGTTTTATGTCTTGTTAGAACAACTATAAGAGCGAAGTTGCTGTGAGCTGTGGTTTTCTACAGGGAGGAGAGATTTGGCCCTACATCACCTGGTGAAATTTTAAAATAAAATGTAGGATTATTTTGTAACGTAAATTATATTTAATTGATTTAAACGTTTTATATTTTGTTCTTCTTTAGCACTTATAGAGATGTTAACGTCTCATTTCAATTGCTTCCATTGTAATCTTAGTTTCTTTGTTTGCTTTTGTCTAGTTTGGTTTTCATCTTGTAATGTAATTATTTTTATTAAATGTAATCCTCATTATAGTTTTTTAAAAAAAACAACATAAAATCTTCCTCATTTACTGTAGGGTTCCTGTTGTTGAGAAAAATAACTACGATACTAATAGCGTTGAAGATGGCTGCCAAATTTTAAGAGAAAATTTGCCAGTTGGAATTTGAGAATTGCGGAAGATTGCCAACTATGGAATCAATCAATGAATATAAAGAGAAAATCCAATATGAATGAAGAGAAAATTATATAAGAGAGAAAAAAAAATCAACTTTATAATAGTTAATTTCCATAGTTAATTTTTCTTCAATAGATTATTGGACATTTCTCTAAGTTTTCCTAATTTTCCTGTTACTATACCATTTTCTTAAAGAACCCATCATTATTGTTATTTATTTAAAATTGGTTTTTATCTTAAAACGCATGGTGCAATATATCGGCCAAGGTTATAAATGATGTGAACACTTCATTTTATACTCATTTTTACTAATCTAGCAAATAAAATATCGCTTAAACTGCAGAATTTTTTGTTATCCCTATCACAGGAATAAATTTAATATTTATCGCAATTGATTTCATCATTGCCATAAAATAATTCTATGGAAAATAGTCATAAATTATTTAATTCGAAAGAAGAGCTTTGAAAGTGATGAGGTCATTTGAATTCTTCTATAATTAATTTTATATTATTATCTTTCTTTGCTTATTTATTTATGACAAAAAAAAAGAAAAGAAAAACAAAAAAATTTAATTTCAGTAAAGTTCACGACTTGTGGCGATATTACGCATTGATTTTTCCCCCTAAAAGTGGCTCCAATGATTTTCGTTAAGTAAGATATAATACCACATAAATAATATAAAATCAATCACTTTTATTTGAAACGTTTTTCCGGAAAAATTGGTTTAAAGTGAATCACGGTCACTATGGCATATCAATTGAACGAATCACTATTTTATAGGTTTATGATATTTTTTGTTAGCGATGTGCTGTGAATTGAATAAAGTCAACATACTGGTTTGTTCCGTCCTCAAGCGTTGGTCTAGTGGCTAGCGCACTCGCCTTTGGTGTGAGAATTCATGGTTCGATTCTCGTGAAGGCAAAGTCGGTGTTGAACCAGTATCGTGAGAAATAGTGGGAAACTACAGTTGGTAGCGCACTAGGTAGCAAAGGCCGGAACTAAAACGGCGAGGGAACTACGGCTTGCTTACCACACGCCACCCCCCCAATACAAATCGCCATCTGGCAAGCCTTTGGCCCTACCCTACATAGGCGTTTGCGCCATAGGGTTTTTAGGGTCTTGTTTGTTCCAAAAATAAATAAAAGCAACATAATGTAATTGCGGCTTTCTATTACCTAAATTTATTTGTGTTATTAGGGCAAATAAGCGTTTAGTAAACATTCCAGATTTGCCAGAAGAAAAATTTTGTTAAACAATATTGTAATAAATACAGTAAGAGAAAGTGGTGTGCGAGTGTTTCACGTCAGATTTTTGTTTTTTATGTGAAAAATTTCTTTAAAAACGCAGTATTAATCCCTTCCCCCGCAAAAGTATCGTTAAGTGGTTCCAAAAACCTTTGGCCAAATTATCTAAATGGTCTCTAAATTTCGATTAATTCGAGATAGCTCCTGGTGAAATTTTTAATAGAAATATTTCTGAGTAAGAGTAAGATTTCTTTATGATGAAATAATCTTTGAAAGTTCAAATATAAATAATAATAATAATAATAATAATAATAAATAATAAAGTAAAATAAATTTATTTTAATAACATATGATTTAAGAACCGCAAAAAATTCACATTCTTAAGTTAAAACTGTTGACAAGTTTGTCACACTCTTTATAAACAATAGGAGGTCGTTAAAATAACATACCCACTATATATAATCTTTTATATAGAATAATGACATTGTCTTATAAAATTTGGCCTTATATTTTTTCATATCTACGTAATATAATTAAAATAAAAAATAATAATATCGTATTATCCTTGAGTTATTTATATTTTATCTTATTATTATTATTACTTTTTTGACAATTTGATTATTTGATATTGATTAGACCAAAATATATCTTTTTATTGGTTCATTTAAAAAGAAAATAATATCAATATTGAAATCTGGAAAATTACGCTTTATTTACACTCTCTTGTTGTTATTTTAGCTGTTCTATTTTCTAAATTCATTGGAGAAAATTCTACTCTAAATTATAAATGTTTCTCTTAAATGATGCGTTTCAATATTAAACATTTTTTTAAAGCATGTTTAGTTGATTACTTCTTTTACTTCTAGTATAAGGAACTAGTGTCGAATTTTCTATATCGAGTTTTCCCCAGAAATACACGTTTTGAAGCCCCCCCCCCTGAATCCAAAAATGCAGTTTTTAGGAAATGGTCTGTGTGTGTGTGTGTATATACGTGAACAGCATTGCTCAAAAACGAAAAATCGCACTAATTTCAAACTTGATATACCGTTTAGGTATCACCATGGGATCCGACAATAAGTTGTCTGTCAAAATTTCTCAACCGGAAGTACCATTTTATTGAATGGTTATTTTTTCGACTTTTTTTTTGTTGCAATTTTCTCAAAAAATGGCTCCAACGATTTACTTTAAATTTGGAATATCAATTGCACATACTCCGAGCTATAATTTTTATTTCAAACCATTTCTCTGGGAAAATTCATTTAAGTCGGTTTTTGAGAAAGGGGTGGGGTTAATGTGTACTTATAAAGTGCTATTTCAGTTTAATATACAATTCTGTCATCTAAATGACATTAATTAGAATTAAATATGTTGTCAAAATTCCAAGTTTGAAGAAAATCGGTTGATCGGAAGGCGTTTTTAATGGATAGTTTTTTATTTATTTATTTTTCAGCGTTTTTCACCATAAAAAACCTTAACGGATTTCTTTAAATTTGGTATCTATCTATCTATCTATTTGGCACTACAACCCTAATGGGTCCTGGCCTCCTCAATGAGCCTAATCCATGAATCGCGATTAGTTGCAGCCGCTTTCCAATTGTGTACTCCCAATAGGTTCCTCGCGTCGTTGGTCACACCGTCCAGCCATCTCAGCTTAGGTCTGCCGACTCGCCGAGACGTTCCGATTTCTCCTTCGAGTAATCTCCTTGGTATGTCGTCCACCTGCATCCTCGCCACATGCCCCGCCCAGCTCAATCGGTTCAATTTTACTACCCGAACCACATCTGCCTCACCATACAATTCATATAGTTCTCTATTTTTCCTTCTTCTGAACACACCTCCTTCCCTCAAGGGCCCCAAAATTCTCCTTAAAATTTTTCTTTCGAAAACAAGGAGATTGTGTTCGTCCCTTTTGGAGATAGTCCAGGTCTGGGAGGCATATGTTAGTACTGGGCGTATGAGCGTTTTATATAATATAATTTTTGACTTCCTGGAGATTAATTTGCTTTTCATGTGCTTTACCAAGCCGTAGTAACACCTGTTGGCAGCCATGATCCTTTTGCTTATTTCGTGCGAAATACTATGGGAGGAGTTGACTTAGAGCCAAGGTAGGAAAATTCCTTCACCTTCTGAAAGCAGAACGGACCTATTTGAAGGTTCTTCCCTGGGGGGCCAGCGGCACCCCCATATATTTTGTTTTGGTTTCATTTATTTGGAGACCTATTAACGGTGCAGCTTTCTGGAGTGAGAGGAAGGCACTCTTCAGTTGAGGCAGGGATCGTGCAATAATATCTATGTCGTCGGCATATGCAAGCAGTTGGACCGATCTGCTGTATACTGTGCCCGTTGTCTGAATGCCAGAGTCCCTGATTGCTTTTTCGAGGGCTATATTAAAAAGGAGGCAGGCAAGAGCATCACCTTGCCTCAGCCCTTTGCTTGTTCCAAATTCAGGGGACATATCAGACTGAACACGGACCACACATGTCACCTCCTTCATTGTCATTTTGACTAGTCTGATGAGTTTGGAGGGTATTTTCATCTCCTCCATTGCCTGGTACAGCTTTGAACGTTCAATGCTGTCGTACGCACTTTTAAAATCAATGAAGAGGTGGTGTGTTGGCACTTTAAATTCCATCCCTTTTTCCATGATCATGCGGAGGGAAAAGATCTGGTCGACTGTGGATCTGCCTTTTCTGAAGCCCGCTTGATAGTTTCCTATTTCTTGATTTGCGTAGGCGCTTAGTCTACTAAAAAGGATATTCGAGAGGATTTTATAAGCACATGATAGAAGGGAGATCCCTCTATAGTTTGAACAATCCAATTGATCACCCTTTTTATGTATGGGACAGATAATTGTTTTATTCCACCTGCGCGACATTGTCTCATTAACCCAGATAGATAGTATTAGGTTGTAAATTACCTTGCAAAACTTTTCCCCGCCATTTTGAGTAGCTCTGCAGGCAACTCATCTACTCCCGGCACCTTGTTATTTCTCATTTTAGTAATGGCATCCATAATTTCATCAGGGTCGGGGAGCTCGACATCGTCATCCCTAATTTCTGCGCTCTCGCTAGTCTCGCTTTTTCCCTCTTGGACCTCTCTTTCACAATTTAGGAGGTTTTCAAAGTGTCGTGCCCAGCTGTGCATGATGTCATCTTTTATAGATAGCAGTGATCCATCCTCACTTCTAGAAGCAGTTACACGTGGTTTAATAGGGATCCTTCCCTTATTAACTCTCTGGTAGAATAATCTACTCTCGTTCACATTCCTGTAGGTCTCGATCTCTTCCAGTTCTCTATTTTCCCACATTCTCTTTTTGTTCCTGTGAATTCTTTTTTCTTCCTGCCTCTTCATCTTATATTCCTCTGTCGATCTCCTTGTAGATCGCTTATTTAACATATTTCTGTACGCTTTATTTTTTGCGTCGGATACTGCTCTACATTCTTCATCATACCACCTTCAACATACTCCCTCCTGCGAGGCGCCTCCAGGGGTGGTAGCCCTGGGTTGTGTATTGTATGTGCCTTAGTGGTGGGTGTGGGGTGTATGTGGTGTGCGTGTAGTCTGCATACAGTGGGTGTGTGCACGAGTAGGTGTACCATTTTAGTCGCCTCTTACGACAAGCAGGGATTACTGTGGGTGTATTCTGATCCCCACCCACAGGGATATTAAATTTGGTATACTAACTATGAAAACAGAATGACCTACTTTACTTTTGTTTGTAACTTTTTTTCGAGTAAGTTCATTTAAAGAAGTTTTGTGGGGAGGGGAGTGTATAGTTTCCTAAATACAAAGAAGTCATTTTATTAAGTTTAGAATCCTTTAATTGATATAAAATTGAAGATTTATAAAACATTTAGTAAACATTATAAGTTTGAAGAACAAATTTTTCACTTAAATGTTGTGAAAATCGTGTGAGTGTTTCAAACGAGTTTTATAAGAGCGAAGAAGCAGACATTGAATGAATCAAAAGTTAGTTACTCCCCACCTAGACCAGTCTAGGAAGGGAGAGTTTGATTCATATAAATAGAGCGATAGCAAAACAGTTCAGGGCAGCTTTACTACAGTTTTACAACAGTACATCCAGTCAGCAACCTATCTACTTACTTTCTATTTACTCAGCCAGTCTGTCTCTTTATTATTCTCGCTAACTAAACTTCTATTTTACTGTAAAGTCCTTGCAGTTTGTGTGTACTATTCATTATATAGTGTTCAGCATCTTATCTAGTTTATTTCTCTAAAATCCATTCTCTCTAATTCTCTCTCTGTCTCACATCCATTATAATTACTTAACCAACTTTCCCACCCTTATTAAAAAAAAAAGAGGTTGAAACAAAAAAACTCCTAATAATCTGTTCTGCTACTGGGTCTACTAAGTTTTATGAAATAACTAAATCTAATCTAAATTTTTCACTTACTCCTACTTTCCTTGAAAATGGTTCCCTAGATTTCCTTACTTGGCATACACCTAACATGTATATTATTTCTATAATTTTTATTTGGGTGGGGAGCCGCTAGAAAATACTGATGGAGTAGGAGTTGGGTGGAATTAATATAGTAGATCGTAGCAGGTTATTTTTCAGAAAAACTAGAAGAGGTGCTTAAAGAGTTGTTCATAAAGTTGAAAAGATAAGTCGTTTGTTAATAGATTATTTACGTTGTTTTATGAAAGAAATTAACATTTATTTCTGTTGGAAGTGTAGAAGCTTAATCAAAGTGGATTGTCGTAAGAAGGAATAATGTCACGTAATAGGTTGGCCAGCCACTGAGTTTGTCAAAATCAAATATTTATAAATATCTATCCTTTTGTTTGGTGTTCGCCTATCATTAATTGAATAAAATAAAATAATTCCACATTTGTAACATTTTTAGTAGTTAATTTCATTTGAAGAAATTCCTGGGGGAGTTACAAAAACTTTGGCGTGTCTATATACTATCAGTCAGTGTAACCCACCTTTACAGATATCAGGGCAATTCATCAGTTTAGTAAAAAATTGAAATTTCTAAGAAAATGTTTCAATTGGAATTGGGAGAATACTGTAAGAGAAATATATATAATAATCATACAGTTTTTCTGTTATTTTAATTAAAAAAATCTCTTCATTGACAAAAGATATCCGTCTAGCCTGAGACAGTTTCAATAGAAACTTTACTCATCTTTGACGGATACTATAACAAGTTTTGAATGGATTTCCAATAAGTTGGTCAACTAGATTCTCCGATTAAAATGGCAGAATGATATAATTTTCCAAAATGACTTGCTGTTTTTAAAGCTATAGTCATTCAACAATAATTACCTAATTATTATATACTGTTTATAAATACAAATATAAATACAAAATCCAAATGCAGTCACTAATATTTAATAAAAATTAACATTACCAAATTAGGTAATGTCATTATCAATTTATATGCTTAATATTTGGATTTATTATATAATAAATAACATGGAACATAGGAAAATAATTTATCTTTCATATTTAAATTATTAACATGGTGCATATTGCACAAGTGTATGAAAATAAAAAAATACTCGGAGTATAATACATACTCAGTATGTGTGTGTATGTATGGACGACCTCCAAGTTAGTCACAGATATTAAACAGCATTAAAACATAAATATTAATGTTGATGTTGAAACATGCTAATTAAACAAGAAGGAAATAGTTACCCCCCCCCCCCTCAAACCACTTTTTGATCATATTTGATGATTATTTCTCCATAAATTAGTGATTCATAAATATATATTGCATGTTATAAATAAGATATGCAGGATAAATATTGATGAACATTGGCCTAATTAAAGAGCTCATTTTGGCAGGCGCTTGTTTTTAATTTTAAGACGAAAATGCAAAGCTCTTAAGGTTTTCCATTATATTAACATCCAAAATTTAAAAAGATTACCATTTCTTGATTTCTCCTATTTTTTTTTTTCTTAGTTATTCTTAGTCTATAGCTTCTTCTTCTTCATCCAATGTGGCTCAGATAACCCCTGATGGGACACCCCTGCTTTAGAGGATGCATCGGAAATACCGTATTATTAAACCTTCATCTGCTTTTGTTCAAAATGGAGAAATTTCCCTTAATATATTAAATTGAATATTTTATATCCATTAAACATTTACAAGGGCAATTTAAGGTCCGGTGTAATAACTTTTTCTAGATATTTATTCACATAAATAATAATAATAAAAAAATAACCACAAACAACCTTCCAGAATGAAGCAGATCCAAGTCTTTGGCCGATATTTTCTGGTTATTTGATCGTAGTGTCACTAGGGGGGCGGAAACAAGAGTGTGTGGATTACACTGTTAACCTTGACATAAATATTAATGTAATTGTTTATTTACTATTAATTTTAAACAAATGATTAATCATATTTTTTTTTTTTTAAGTTAATATCTCGTATTCGTAATTAACAATATTTGTTAATAGTCTAATTTACATAAATAATAATCACTTATGTTATTATTTTGTAGTGATTACATAATTATTTTAACTGTATTTGTATTTAAAAATTGTCCGCCAAAAATAAATAAGAAGGAAAGAAATACAAGGTACAGTCTCCTTGTAATAATTTTTTACTTCCTCTTACTTCTAGTAGGGAAAAGTATTGTAATCGTGTCAAACTTTCGAAATTGAGTTAACACAGGGAAATACATGTTTTGAGATCCCCTTTCAGGTTTAAAGAAAAACTGGTCAATTTTATTGCTGGTTGTAAGTGCAGCAAGAGAGAGTGTTCTGAGAACGAGAATATTTCTTTTCTTACTAGTGTACGAGGAAGAAGTATTTGATCTTGTCAAATGTAATATTACAAATGCAGATCCGGAGGAAGGAGTGTCAACGTCGATAGAATAAACTTACTTTAAACAGTAACTAGTAATACAAGAAATGACAGCCAAATCCTTGTGATGTGTTGAAGTGGCTAGGAGACTTAGTGTTTTGACATGTTACTAGGCGATGATACCCAATGGAGCCAAGATCCAGAAGGAGTTATAGAAGTTAGTTCTAAATATGAAAACTTAGATCTCTTATTTAATATTAAATTTGACTTTTTAATTTCCATTTGTTATGTAACTGTAGGGATTTGTGGTGTTGATTTTAATTGGAAAAAGATACGCACTATTTATAACTGTTGTACACGCAATTTATATTTGAAATAACGTATATATATTAGTTATTTATAAACGTAAGAAATTATTATTGTGAAGTGCGACCGGGCGAGACGGTTGGTTGTCTGCAAATAACTTCTTGATATTGTGCGATCTTGAAAAAATTAGACTGATGAGCTCTTAACGAGGCGATGTGTTGGTAAACACTTTTTGTTAAGTTTAGATTATTGATCTTTTAGAATTTATTGTTGTAAACTTCTTGCTAATTGTTTTTACACTATTTTTTACCGAACTGAACCAGAAAATCTGTGTCATTAATAATGACCCAAATAATGCAATAATACAAAACAACTTGAACAAAAACGTTGAAATGTAACAACTGAATACAGAGAAACGATATTAAAATCATGTGAATGTTGTTTTACAATAGTTTTTTTTTTAACGTGGATATTATTTTTATGACTGAGAACTCGGTCTTTAAAAGTGTCCAAAAAAAGCGTCCCATTAAACAAAATCTATTTCGTGTTTCAAAACCCTCAGTTGGCTTTGTGAACTTCTGCATTCTAAACCAATATTATGGAATAATACTACAGATTATTTTCTTCATATACTGTTCATGTGGTTTATAACGTTTGTTTATTGTATAATTTTCAGTTGCTAATGAACGTATGAAAAGTGGAAAAGTATATAAAGAAACAAAAGAAGTGTACAAATACGCTTATAATTTGTTGAATTCTTTTGAAATTTAACCTTCTTCCATATTACAAAAAAGTTTTAGACAATTCAAAGAAAACCTTTATAGTTCCACGCCGAGTATTTTAGGGAACAATCCGATTGTTTAATCCTAGGTCCATCCATATCTCTTATTACTCCTTTTTGCTTTCTCTTACTAATAATAGTAAAAGGTATTATTGAGATCGATTGCCAGATTTTCGAAATTAAAGTGGTTTTTAGAAAATGGCCTATATATATATATATAGTAAAGCTAGGAGAGATGTCGCACATTTCTAAAGTTATGCCCTGTATCAAAATATAGGAGATACATTAAAGAGATAATGCTTATAAAACATATGTCAACTACTATTATCTACAAAAAAATGTTTTTTTCAAAATAAAGACATTCTCATTTATTCCAGAAACAAAATACAAATACACTACATTTGGCCGACTCTCCTACTATGGTAGGATAGATGACGCACCCGCACCATAGGTAGGAGACCTCTCCTTGTGAAGGGTTGAAGGGGAACATGGTTGATCGACATGAAACTTGGTAAACACTATGTCTACGAGACCAACTTTAACGACAGAAGGAAATCTTTCATTTCAATTGCAATTAATATAGTATATATAAAAAACAAAATTTACTAAGCGTTATGAAAATTCAGCTATTCACCAGATATAGCTGATGCATATAAATGTTCGTAGAACACATAAGAACACACAAAATAACTGAAGAATTTTGCAATACGTTCCCTTCTAATCTCTCTACTCCTGGACTAACTTCCATGACGCCACGTGGTGGCAAACAAGAGAAGCAAAGCCTGCATCTTCTCTCCTATCCCCGTCATCTCTCCTAGCTTTACCGTATATAGGGAAAAGAATATCTCAAAAACGAAAAGATACAGGAAGCTCAAACTTGTATTATACTATGTAGATACTATCACCGCATCAGACACAAAGATTTCGGGCAAAATCCATCAACCGGAAATGTCACTTTAGTGAATGGTTTTTTGAAGTTTTTTGTGTGATTTTCTCCATAAAAATGCCGACGGTTTTAAACACTAATAAGAATTGAAAGTGTGAAGAAAAGTTGCCATTTCGCAGCAAGGGTAAGTTGTGTGAGTGTTTCACACCAGAATTTTGTTGTTGTTGTGAGAAACTGGATTTTGATTGAATAGCTAGCTGTTTCGTAGATTTCCATCTTTATAGTACTCTTTCAGTACTTTGTGGACTGCGCTACTATATAAAATTAAGGACAGTATATATAATGAATGGCTTACAAACTCCCAGGACTAGGAAAAGTTTTTTAACTGAAAATTTTGAATTATTCCTTGAAGAAATTTTTGTACGTGTTTAATATGAATTCTATTTTGTCCAAATAAACAGCCAAATACAAAATGATGGACTTACACTGCATTTTGCATTTCCACCTCTTTTGCCTTCTTTTTAAACAATGGAATGAAAATTCTGCGTTTCTTTTTTATAGTTCACAATAATTATGTGAAATAGTAAATATGTTAGAAATAAAATGATGTTTTGCATTTGTTTTTATAAAAATGTTTTATTGCACAATTTGATGATTTATAAAATATTCTAAACTTGTTTTTTCAAAGAAGTAATTAGCTAAAAATAATTAACCAATCACAGTGTAAAACAGAAGGTTTGAAATGTGGGTATATTTTAAACCAATCAGAAATTTACAATTATCATGTTAACCACGCTTACATTTAACACCTTCTCTTCTACACTGTGATTGGTTAATTGTTTATAGCTAATTATTTCTTTAAAAAAACTAGTTTAGAATTTTTTTACTACTTTTCCCTTTGTAGGTATTTTATAAATTATCAAATTATGCTATACAATTTTTTTATAACAAAAATGTGAAGTTTTCAATAAAAACCGTAATGTTTTTCAAATTTGGAAAGCGATTTTTTTTTTTTTTATTTGCTCACAACGTTTCTCTAATAACGAATGCAAATATTTAATTGTTTTCTTTTTTCTTTGGCAGGCATTACTGTCTTCTAGCCCCCATCTAGCCTGCCTGCCGAAATCTCCAGTCTCCTTCCTATCCTATCCTTCCTGTCCTTCAAACCTCTACCGTTTATCTCGTCAATTATGCTCTCATTACATTGTGTACGGGGCATACGACGTCTGCTTCTTCCACCTACCTGCAGTATTCATTCTCTGCAGCCACCTGATGTTTGCCATTCTTTGTAGATACCCAAACCATTTTAATTTATTATAATCAATTCCACATAACGAAGTGACTCCCTCTCTTTCTCTTATTAATCTATTTCAATAAAAGCCACATCATTTTCTGATAATGATCATTTTTGGGTTTTCCGCAAGCATCTCCTTCAGAAATCCAGTTCTGTGGCATTCACAGTTGATCTCAAAATGGATTCATCGTCCTGCTTTCTGATTCATTGGTGAGTGAGTGCACTTTCTACAATACCATGGAAGATCTACTTCCTAGTTTCTGCAGAAAAGCCCCGCATTCCTAATGAGAGGATGAAGAGCTCTTATGGCTGATGTTGTTGCTTACTTCCTTTTCACTTCCTCCAACCCTGTCCACCATCCTGAGCCAAAAGGAACTTGAAGGACTTGGATCGTCTAACAAAGGAACCTCATTCACTTCCAAATCGTATTTAATTGTTTTATTTTGTGAAAAAACTACTTTTTGTGCAATGTTGTATTCACAAAAATCCGCCCAATTTTTTAAACAAAATATCAATAAAATTATTTAAAATCCATTTATAAAAACAAAAGTAAGTCTTTAAAACAGTGTTCTACCAAGTAAACTGTGCATATAATTATAATAATAATTGGTATATAACAGAGGCTATATTCAAAGTTATATAACATGTATATATAGTACTTGAGATGCACAAGGTCAGGGCTAGTTACACTGTGTGCCTTCATTCCCTTTTTTTTTTTATCATCCTAAACACTGTACAATTATATTAATAAAACTCATAAATAACGGCAGAGTTTCGATGAATGACGATGAATTACCTATAATTTTTATTTTTATTGTATTGTTCTTTTTCCCCAAGGAAATAAATTACATCATTATTTATTTTATAATGATATTATCTAAAAAGACTTAAATTTCTATTTTCTTCAAATTTCATTGTTTTTCCTTTATATTTTTGCAATTGAAAAAAGTAATTTTCTTTAATAGTTCGTTTACCACAAATATAAAGACATAATAAATTTAATTTTATCAATAATAAAGGACAATTTTACGTTCAATTTCCAGACTTACTCAAGGGTTTATCCTAAAACTGGATTCAATGGGAAATTACAGTTATGTAATAGAAGCAAATAATTACGCAAATCATTTTTTTTTTTTTGGATTGTCCAATTTGATGGAAATTTTGTCACACCTTGCTTGGCTTTTCGTAATTTTGAAAAGATCATGGAAATAAAAAGCTGCACAATTAAAGTATTTTACTAGTTCTTTTTTTTTTTAGATTTAATTGCGTTATGTTTTCTGGAAATATATGTTTCTTTTTCAAGTATCTCTTAGAAGAGATAAGAAAATTCTTAGGTGCAGCTTAATATAACATTTTCTTAACCAACTAGGGGTGAAACAATGCGAACTATAATTTCTCTAGGAGTATCATCCAGGCAATAGTTTAATTGAAGTGAGGCCATTATATGACGTTGCTGATGACCTTCTTATAGAGAGGTGTGCCCCATGACGTCTAGGAATTTACTAGTGACGTCTACTACTTATATTTGATTAGTTTCTATCAGACCTCTAAAAAAAAAATTCATTTTTCTTTGGAAAATGTTTCAAATAAATGTGAAAGGCATTGGTGTTGTAATGTGATAGCAAGAAGAAAAAGATATAATTTTTAAAATATAAATCTAAAAATTATAACTAGTGATTCCAGCCAGCCGCTATCTTCAGGTCAAGAACCTGAAGCAAAAACCCTTTCAAACAAGGGTCAACACACGGTCAAAGGAGCGCCGCTAAAGAGACGCCGCTAAGGCCCTTTCAAACAGGGGTCATTATACGGCCAGTGTACAGAAGCCACCTGGCCGGTATTCCCTTCATACAAGGGTCAACGAACACTCAAAATGCCACCTGGCTACCATCTACTAACAAACAGTCTTTGATAATCACCGACTGGCCACCATCTGTCGCCACCCTGATCACTGACCTAACTCACCCTGGCCACCGACCTAACTAAGGTCTTAGTGTGGCTAGTACTTACACACCTGTTAATGTGTGAGTGATACCAATATAAACATCGCCCCACTGGAAGAGGAGATCAGTATTATACCAGTCTACATCAGTATTAGATGAGTATAAAATCAGTATTCAACGTTCAGACATCAGTTCATGTCAGTTCAAGCAGTTGAGTTTCACACATCGCGAGCGCGTCCCTATTCAAGGTTTAAACATATATTTATTATTATTCATAATCATTTACAGTTGTGCATCTTAGTTACTATTTCAATCATTTTAAATTAATTGTAGTTATTATTTCAAACACTTTAAATTATTGTTAAAATATAGTCTATTTTCGTAAATTCAGTAGTTCGTATTTCGAGTAACAATTCTCTAACTAACATCCACCTATTCTTCATTTCTACTCCCTACTCAAGACATCTGATTCCAATACAGTGTGTATGCATGTTCTAAAGAAAAAATCTTTGGAATCTGAGGCGATAAAATCGCGAATAACTGAACAAAAAAAAATGAATTATTTAGTTGAACACCTGTTGATGGATAAACAGAATATCAAGTTTAAGTTTACTGCGATTTTTTTTTGTAGAGTTATTTTGTTTATAAACGTATGTACACACACCATCCGCTAAAAATATCTTTTTCACATTCAGAGGACCTCAATACATTTATTTCCGGGTAAAACCCAATTTCAAGAATTTGGTACGATGACAATACCTACTTTTTCTTATTCCTAGCTAGTATAAATATATCTTATATCTTAGTACTATTATTTATCACTGTTTTCTAAACACCAAATTTATTTCTTACTGCATCAAGAGACATTTAAAATATTTTTATTTAAAAAAAAAAAAAAAAAAACTTTCTATTTTTCCTATTGTTATTGGTATTATTAAAGTGACAAGAGGAAAGCTTGCACACAATGTCTTCCTCATAATATAAATTACATGCACCGTAAACCATAACATATGTTACGTGAAAACTATTTTATTATGTACATATGTTTTATAATAGTTATATTAATTTTGATTAGTTTGTTTTCTTTACTTTTTATTTATTTTTTTTAATGAATATTCTAGAGTAATTTAACTTTTTTTAAAAAATATATCAAACTTTTCTATCAGAGTGACAGCTGATATATTTTTAATTTATTATTGAATAACAGTATTTTCTTACGTAAATTCATTTGCATGAACGATTTTTAAAACATGTTTAGACCCTTCCCCAACACTTGTGTGAAATTTTCTTACAATTTTTCTCTTATAGCAATTATTAACTTGTAATTGACATATTTTCTTTAAAGATTGAATTTTCATTTGCTTCAATATTTCATGAAAAAAAAAAATCAAGATGGTGGGGAACCTTAAATTATATTTTTTTGGTCCCTAGCACCTAAACTACTTATGTATCCCCCTTAAACAAAACTTACCACTGAGAAAATCAACAAAGAATGTAGAAACTATTAGAATTGCACTTACGGTTAACTAGATTTTCTTCAAAGTTTGGAATTCTAGCACTGCATTTAATAGAGTGATTGAATATTTTACTGAAGTAGCATTTTAGTGGAAAGATTAAGGAAGGTTGCAGCTGCCCCAGAATCAATTTTCATTTGGGGTCATATTAAAGAAAATAGCGGCGAAGAAAATTGCAATTCCGGTTACCAAAATCTTTGGTTGTACTTGAGCTTCCTGGGGCTTCCATGTCTTTGTAAAATTTCGTTCAGGGCAGTAAGAGAATACAAAGATTGAAAAAAAAGACCTAGAAAAAGATTTAAAGTAACCTAATTATTATTCACAGTAGTAAGATTTTTAATTCCCCGCAATTCATAAAAGCCGAACTCGGTGATATGTTGGAAGTTGTAAATGTATCAAGTTAAAAAAAAAAAAAACAATAAAAAAATAGCAATTTCAAGAAAACACTTGAAAAATGGGCGCGGAAAAAATCAGTAATTTTTTACACAGAAGAGGAAAAGAGAAAATAACAGTTTTCCTAGGAAACAATGGTTGCAATGTTGGCAGCAATAATGTAGTAAGAGGTGAGATTTAGATTAATCATTTAACAGCCAATTATGCGGTAACAGACAAGAAAAGGAGAAATTTAGAAATCAAACCAACAACATTCTGAAGAAGCCTATTGCAGTTTGGGCAAAATGTCGGTTTATAACAAACCATTGAATAAGGTTTCAACCCAAAGGCTTTTTAGTATTATGAATGACACCAGAATTTTTTTTTTCTTCTATCCCTATTTTTAGTCAAAAATAGTGTTCACTATTTAAATGAAGTGTGTCGTGCGTCACCTTCAGAATGCTATTTCTAAATATCTCATAACTGTTTCAAAGCAATTTTTAGATTTTCTTCTCTGAATACTTTTCTCATTCTGAATGTTTGGATTAAATTTTTCTTGTTATAAGTTCGCATAATTGCAAGTAATTCTCTTCCTCAACATACATTACTAAATTTCTGAAGTAATCATTTTTCCCTTTATTCTTCGTAGATATCCTGTACTACTACTACTATCGTAGATGCCCTCCAGGTCCAAAGTTTGCCGAAGTAGTTCCAGGTTTGATTTGCTATTCTTGTTGTTGTTAATTCTGTCAAAAAACGTCAAAATCTGTGACCATTGGTGCCCGGAGATTTCTCAGTGCACTGCCGGCTCCGGACAGTGTTCTCTACTTACAGACAACTCTTTAAACTTGAAAAAAAAAAAAACAGAAAAAAATAAAAGCATCCTTTAACCAGAATTTCTCATCAAATATTATTAAAATAAAAAAGAAATAAATAAAAATTACAGTGATTTAACATTAAAGGTTATATATATATCAAATTAATCATAACAATTTATGTTATAATATTATGTTACGAAACAATAACATCTTTATAACAATGTTATCTTATTGTTTTATCAATAATAGTTTGTCTCTTTTTTTTTCTTTTTGTTATTGTGTTTTTGCTTACAAAAAAATTCTTATTTTAGCATAAGTTTTGATTTTTATCTAGAAAGGTCATTTAGACAAACAACAACGACACCAAGTCTATAAATATGTGATTGGTGGTAGAGGTGATGTTGTTGGTGGGGCGTGAGAGGGGGCACATAATCCTATTGTGATTTCAAAGTATATAACCTATATTAATAAACCATTTATAATATTCACTGATAATATCTGCCCGTGTGTACGCCTCACTTTCGTTCATTCATACAGACAGAGAGAGAGAGAGGGACACTATTTATTGTTACATCACCTTAACCTGATTTCTTATAAACCAAGCCATTGCTTCCTAGAGTTTTTTTTTTTCCTTTTTACCTTTTATGATATTTAGTGTTTTATGATTGACTATGACCATTTAATGACTTAATACAGAAAATAATACCAGTAAAGTCCGCCAAAATATATGACTGATTTTTATGTACTAGTTTTTATCCAATGCAGTACGTGTGCTTGTTACATAATTTCCTAACTTTTTTTTTTACTAAACAATATTTTTATCCATCAACAAAATATTGTAAGAAATTTTATATTATAAAGTAGGAGGCTCCCCCCTGCTTTCGGCACCAACTCTTTATATTTCTCAAGAAAAATTCTGGGTCAAATGGTGCAAACTGCTTGAAATTCCGTCCAAGCAAATTTCCAATCTTAACGGATTTCACAAAATATATATATATACAGAATAGCTAGGAGGCTTTACCCCCTTGACGCCTTCCCCCTCTTAACATTCTTAAGAAAATTTCTGCAAACAGCTTGAAAATCCGTTCAGCCGAATTTACAATATTAACGCATTTCATAAAATCGTCACACAAAATTGCTACTATTTTTATATACATATAGAATAGATATTGACTCACTTTATAACTATAAAAAATATATATCCCTGTTTACATCTGTATGATATTTGTGGAGAGGAATATGTATGATAAAATGCTCGACGTTTCCCGTTTTCCGGGAGGAAGCATCCCAATGTTCAATATGACCTAGACGGTTCTCAAAGATAGAGTTTTTCGATATTTGTAGATTTTTAACAATTAAATTACCTATGCTCAGCAATTCCAAGCAATAACTTTGTAAATCATTGAAACATGGTTTACTTAAATTATATCCGAAACTCCTTGGTAAGCAACTTTTAATTCGATTGTATTTCGGAGGCGGCATTACCTATTCAGGAAGAAAGTTATGATTTTGAGCTCTGGAGATTCCAGCAGAAGAGAATAAAAATAGATGAGGATTTACTGGAGAAATGGAAATCTCGTTGGGCTTCTTCGAGTATGGGTAGGACAACCTTTCGTTTTGTTCCTGATGCTGCTGGCGGCAGGAGAGTGGCTCCCTCAGAGTTCCCTTACGCTGTAGCGCGATTGGTGACAGGGCATGATCTTTTAAATGGAAAGTGGTACGATATGGGCCTTGTAAATGATTTTCGGTGTCATTGTGGAGAGCATGAGACGGCGGTACACATAATCTTTAACTACCATTTATATGAAGACTTAAGAGTGCATATGTGGGGCAAGATTAGATTTCATGTGAGCCTAAACAGTGAAAATCTTGGTCTGTTATTGGAAAAATCAGTTTGCTTATGAAGCTTACAGTGAATTTGCGTCCGCGGCATTATCTAGAAGGTAGCGTAGGCGGAGTAAACGTGCGTTGATTGTACATTTATTTATTGTTGTGTATGTTGTATGAATGCGGTAAGGTTAGGGTTTAGGATTAGTATACTCGTATAATAGTATATTAGTAGTAATTGAGGCTCCCCTGGAATATCGAGCACAGGGAAAGTGGTGTGTTTTGGATTTTGTAAATAATTTAGGAAATTTAAATATTGTAAATATTGTATATTTGATCTTTAAGGCAGTAGTCCACGCGTTTATGGATTTGGCAGAATTATATGTTGATTGAACTGTCATCATTATGGGCAGGGATGAGCGCGAGCTCAGGTACTGCCCTCTAGTGGATTTAAAAAAAAATCCATTATTGTATTGTGATTGCATGTACTCATAGTCAAGAGCAAATACTAACCGAGTAAAACAGTGAAAAGAATATTTTGAGTGAAAATTTGGTGCCGGATTTATTATGCTGGTAATTACAGCAAACTTACTGCAGTATATGGAACTTGATGTATTTATTTATTTCCTAACGGTGATTATTTGTTAAAATAAAGGACTATGGGGAACGTCCAGTTGATGGATTTAGACCGAAAGTTCCAGATAGACGATAATATCTAAACAGAAGATAAAGTTTGAGCTACCTGGGTTGTTAGTTCTTGAGATATTTTGTTAACACACACAGACATACACAATATTTGCAAACCATTCGTTCGTTAAAAACATTTTTAGTTCGTATCCCCGGAACCTCAAAACATATATTTGATTAGCTCAATGGTTAGCGCACTGGACTCCCACGCGGAAGTCTGAGGTTCGAGTCCAGCAGTGCTGCCCTTACATTTTCACTTCCTAGTAGCCTCCACAGCTCATTGTCCGGTGATGGACAGTGTTGTTTGTAACAAGAGAGGAGTGCCCGGAGGCCGGCAATTCACTGAAAAGGCTCCGGGCGCCAATAAACATAGATGAGGCGCCTTAAATAAATAAAAAAAATAATAAGATGAAAACATAATTCGAAAATTAGACCATCACAATACTTCTACTGACAAGTTAGGGACTCACTTCCGGTAAACCGTATTTCTACAAATTTGGAATTCTATCAATACTTCCAATATTTTTTATATGAAAGATGTTCACTATGTTCTAGGTATATTTGGGTATGGCTCAGTTGGGGGTGTAGACAAATTAAGAAAAGTGAGCAAAATTCACAGTTTTCTATGGTTACAATTCCCAACAGATTTACAATTTTTTTTTTTTTCATTATTTAATGATTCTGTCGCTAAATTATTTCTTGTCAATGTTGTGTTTTCATTTTTCATTTCCTTTTCGCTTCCATTCATAAAAATAAAAATGTTGGCTTTCTCTTGGTCTTTTTCCATAATATCGATATTTTTAGAATTCAAAATAAAAGTAATGGGACCTTGAAATGTCATGGTGATACTGTGTTGTTTTCGGACATATTTTATGGGACAAGGCAAAAACTATTTTCACTATCTTCAGATAGTTATTATAAAATTATTATATAAATAAATAAATAATTTTTTATTTAGTAATTTTCCATATAACTATTTACATTAAAAAGTAAAGAATTTGAACATCACTTCAAAAGAGTTTGTAGTAATAAAAAGCCGGCAACTGATTGGGTCTTAGATGGTGGAGCCATCTATACGGTATTTATTGACATAACACCGTCGGTAGGACTGCCGTCTGTCTAATCTTGCGCAAAATCCACTAATGTCAATTTATAGTATACATGATGTACGTTGTAAGCAGTAAATATAGCTAGTTTAAAGAAATTTTAGAGCCATTTTCGCAAAATTACTAGGGTCAATCTGAAAATTAAAAAAAAAATCAAATTAAATAATACTTCCGTTCTGGGGCCACTACTATACAATATTTACACATACGACATACCTGAACATCCGAATATAGTTACTGCGACCTGTGCGGATGACACAGCACTACTTGTTACCAACACAGACATAATAACCAACAAATTAATAATGGAGCAGCATTTGACTAACTTGCATAACTGGAACATCACATGGAAAAGTAAACTCAATATAAACAAAACAAAAACAGTACATTTTACTCTAAAAAAGACGGATGATATACCTGTGAAATATGATAACGAACCATTACCGTTAAGTAACTCGGTAAAATATTTAGGGATGCACTTGGACAAACGACTAACTTGGGCAACACATGTAAAAACTAAAAGACTTGAACTTAATTTACGTTTCAAACAGTTATATAGATTACTAAAGACAAAATCCACATTAAACATAAACAACAAACTCCTAATTTACAAGACTCTCTATTGAAACCAATTTGGACATACGGACTTCAGCTTTGGGGAGCGGCTAAACAGACACATTTGAAAAAAATTCAGACATTCCAATCTCGCACACTGCGGACTATACTTTCATCTCCTTTCTATGTTACAAACGAAACAATACATAAAGACACAAACACTGAAACAGTACAACAAGCAGCACATCGACTGTACATTAAGTATCATGTCAAACTGAACAGTCATACAAATCTTCTAATCAACAATTTACAAACAGCTCTAGTTCCAGGAAGAAGACTAAAACGGAGATGGCCACAGGACTTGTTACATCCACCGTAGACAAACTTCATACTGACTGACGACCTCACTGAACGACATTATGAACTAGCATAATTACATTCACACCCATACATTCATTTCACTTCACATTTCATTTATTCACTCCATAAACAAATCACTCCAACAGGGCCATCATTGGATGGGGTACCTGCACACGTTCTACACTCAGTACATTATCATACAGACAACAGCATTACAGGCAAAACACATTTTGTGTTGGTACTGTATTACAATAAATAAATTAAAAAAAAAATTAAATTAAATAATACTTCCGTTATGATTACATGAACGAAACAAGAACTTTAAACATTCTGCGTATATTTTATTCAAAAATATGTAATGCTGTTTTATTTATATATTACAAATTTGCTTCAAACTAGGAATCATTTCTAAATTTAACTGACATTAATATTTATTTAAAGTTGAGAGAATCTAATCAAAAACCGACTTATGAGGGAAACCCAATTTCAGATCATCCAAAAACTCCCCCATAAAAAGTCTATTAAAAAATAATATGTTCAAATACGTTGCACTTCCGGTCAACCGATTCCGTTCATCTAACTCAAAATTTTGGCAGCACATTTAATCCTTATTAATATTATACAGATGATAGAAACTTATAATATACTGAAATGACACTTTAGACGAACGTGACCTAATCCGCATCCACAAAACCCATTAAATTTAAATTTCCCCTGGGAAAAATGATTCAGATAAAAAGCTCTTCATATGTTTTTAGTTGATGCAACAAGTTTATGGAAAATAGTTGGAGCCGTATTTCCAGAAAATTGCGAAAAAACAAATATCCATTCAATTATGTGGTACTTCCGGTTGACTGATGTTTGACCAACACCTTATTGTCGAATCCTTTAACAAAACTTAGATGAAATATCAAGTTTGAATTTCCCGTGATTTTTTTTTCGTTTTTTTGGTTAAGCTGTAAAACATTCAGATATAAACACAAATTTTTACTCCCTCTCTTACACCTAGTAAGAGGAAGTATTGCGATCTTGTCAGATTTTCGAAATAGAGTTTCACCGGAAATACACGTTTGGAAGTCTCCTGAATACGAAAACGGTAAACCAGAAGGGCGATTTCACTCAATAGGTTTCTGAAATTTGTTGGAATTTTCTCGAAAACGGTTATAATATTTTCTATCATCTTGGTATGCTTAATATAATACCAATATAATAGATAGAAACCAATTATAATGGATGTGAGAAGGAGAGAGAATTAGACGGAATGAATTTAGAAATTAGATTAGAAATAAATAGATGATATGCTGAACACAATATAATATATAGAACTCACAAACTGGAAGGACTTTAGAGTTAAACAGAAGTTAGGTAGTGAAGTAATAAGAAGGTTATACTGGCTTACTGGATGTACTGTCGTAAATCTGTCCTGATTGTACTGCTGTAGAGCTCTATTTATATCAACCAAACTCTCTTTTTCCTAGTCTAGCTTAGGTGGGGAGTAACTAACTTTTTATTCATTTAATGTGTGCTTCTCCGCTCTTCGGATACTATGAATCTTTAATGATTCGGATCCCATTCACAGTATCATTTTTATTTGAAACATTTTTCTGCAAAAAAATTATTTTTGATGGTTGTGCGGAAATTTATGGTGTTAATTCTCAAATAGTTGGTATATGTTTTTGTTTCAGTCTTCTACTGGGCCACATAATAATCTAATCATCACTTCTCTATCTGCCAATATTGTAGGTTGGTACTTATCCCCCATCTCCTCTATATTTATGTTAGAATAAATATGTAAAATTGGAGTTTAAAGAGAATCGGTCATTTTATATATTATAATTGTATTGAAAAGGATTAAGAGAAAGTGGTGTGAGTGTTTCAATAATTAACTAATACTCATTTTAATAGATAAAACTTGACTTTGAAAAAACTTGAGGAGATAATGGTTGAGAAAAAAAAGAAAAAGAGAAACTGTCCCATAGAACTGTCCCTCAATGTTAACATTGAGACCTTGGGAAAGTAGACGAAAAATCACATTATGGGAAACTGTTGTATGTTATAATAATGTTCAGTCACTGTTATTGTTTTTGAGATTATTATTTTTGTTTTTTCTATTTCTTTTAAATTTATGTTTGCACGTAATATTAATTAAGGACAAGGATATTATAATAGTGAGGATATTTTTAATTAGTTTAAAAATTTCTATTATCTCTGGTAGATAGTTTGAAGTATTTATATGTTTATATACATCTATATTTGTGTATTATATAGGAAAGTGTATTGACTTATATTAGATAGTTATATTAGATAACTTTATATTAGATAGGAACCTGTAATAACCTCCCTCCTCCACACTCAGTCACACTCTCATGATCTCGACAAAATAATCAAACACGAAAATTCGCACTAAAATATTCCCGATTATGAGTCACTAGATAATGAGTCGGAGGATACGATCATTTCGGTCCAAATTACACTCAAGTGATTTCTTTTACTGCTATAAGTATGAGTAACTATTGCAATCATGTCCAAATTTCTGACCTACCAAGATTTCGGACAAAAAAAAGAAAATCCATCAACCGGGAAATATACACTTTACTGAATGCATTCTTTCTTCAGATTTTCCCGATTTTCATAAAATAATGTCTCCAACAATTTTTTAAAGGTTCGTATATTAGCCAAATACGTAAAATGCCTATCACTTTTTTATTTGAAACTTTTATTTAAAAGAAAATTTTTTGGGGGGGAGGGGAGATTATCTAGGAAGTAGCTACATCTCTACAGTATCACTTTAGATAAAATTTGTGGAGCTGCTATCAAGTATTATATTAAGTTTCTTTAAAAATGAGGAAGAGTTTTCAAGAAATAAGCTAGAAAGAAGGAAGAAAGAAACAAGAAGGTTAAAATGAGAGGTGCAACTTTACAGAATAGGTTAATGAGGAACTCACACGATATGCTCTAACTTGATAAAAACAAATTTTTTTACAATGTTTCAAATAAAAGTGATACCTGTACTAGGCATTCCAAGTTTTAAAAAAAAAATCTGTTGGAGCGTTTTCGAGAACCCCCCCCCCCAATACTCCAAAAAAACAAAATCATCCGATAAAAAGGTTTACCATCATAGTGTAATAGGTTTTAGAAGGAGAGAAAATAATGAGGAAGAGTTTTCAAGAAATAAGCTAGAATGAATGCTGAATACGGTATAATGAGAAAGTAACATAAACTGCCAGAACTTTACACATAAATAGAAATTAAAGATTTAGACTGTGTAAAGAGAAAGGTAATAGTTGGTTGCTGACTCGTTGTAACTGCTGCATAAACTGTTCTAAAGTCTGACTTGTAAGGCTAGCGCAACTATATATGTGTATAATACAGAGTCTCCCACTCTAGTCTGGCCTAAGTAGCGAGTAATATTCTCAATTTTGTGTGTCTCTCTCTCTCTCTGCTTTAGATCTCTCTCTTCTGATACCATTATAAAAATTACAATTCTGGAAATGTATTTTATGTTTCACAATATTGTAGAGGTGATAGACGTGTATATTCCAACTCAATTGCCTTTTTTCTCAATTTGCCTTCGTCTTTTTTGTTCGTGTTTTGACTTTGTTTTTACTTTCTCTTACTCCTAGTTGCGATCGTGCTAGATTTTCGAAAAATTAAGTTTTCACCTGGAAATACAATGTTTCCAGGTTAATCATTGGTATTGTTATTGATTTTCTTTTGTATTTTCATGAGTCTCAATAACTAACAACTTGTATGGAAGTAATTTCTTGGGCTTCCATGCGGACTTTAACTAAAAATATTGTTTTCCTATTCCAGGGGAGTTTTCCTACCTCAAACCATTATTTCCAGTGAAACTGGAAAATTTGAGGAAGTAAATAAATTTAGGTTAAAAAAATGTATAGTTACTAAATTTATTTCTAATTGCAAAAGTTATTAATATACCTATCAATTTTTACTTATCTCGTTTCGAACACAAGAGAGAACAAACACTTGGATACAAAAATAATTTTGAACACATTGACCTGGTTTAATGGGAGCACCGACCCGACGACTCTTCTTCTAAATATATTTAGATTAAAATTTTTAAGACATCTTGAAGCATACCAGAAGTGAATGTGTGTGCCAAATTGCCTATAGTGACGACGAATATATTAAATTGAAGACTTTACAAGTTTTTCTTTAATATCTGAAAAGATCCAGAATTCATCGTAAAGAAGGAAGAGAAGAAAATTTTGAAAAAACCTTTCATAGAGATAAAGGCATAATTTATTTTCCAAATAAAGGCATTTTGAAAAATGGATTTGGATTTTGGAGCTAAAGAAAACTCATCTGAAAAAAAGGAACTATGGTGATGATGATGATATGATGGTGAAGTAATCATGGAAACTTTAGATTTTAATGAATTTATTTTAATGCGAAATTAAAATTAAAAATCTGGTATGAAGCGACGACATTCTCTCATTCCAATTCAAGTACTTTTTATTGAAAAATTGCCCTCTAACACGAGAATTTAGATTAAATATTAAGCAGCCTGGAATACTTTATACATTTGGAAGAAACTATATTGTACTAAAATGCCCCCCTCCCCACAGAAATCCCTAAAATCGATTTCTTCTTTTCCAAGTATACTAAGTTTAAGAAAAAAAATCTTTGGTGTCTTTATCGGCAAATAAACGGAATATACTAGAGCAGAGGAGGTCGGCAACCTTTTTACTATGGCGAGGTCTCCTATTGGCGACTTACTCATGACAAAAAGGCACTTTATCTTAATTTTGCTGTATGAGGAAGTTGTAAGCTTAAGGTTAATAAAAAACACATTTATTACATAAAGAAACATTTAAATTGATTTATTAAAATATACGCCCATTCACAAACGTAAACAAAAAAAAAAATTACACATTAATGCGTCACTTGGTATTGAAGATCATTAGCCAATTTCTCATAATATCCTGAACTACCAGTTATTTTAATTTCATTGGCGGACACTTCGGTGTCCGCGAGTGCAGGGTTGGCGATCGCCGCTTTAGAAGGAAACCTAAATCCCCCCCCACCCCTCTCAATAACTTTTAAAACCACTTTTCCAAGAAATTGTTTCAAATAAAAAAAATCTGGTGTGAAACACTCACATAGCTTTCTCTTACTCCAGTTCTCAAAGTTATTATTGACAAATTTTATAGTTTGGGTCCAAATTTAATGAAAACTGAAAAACTGTTCAGTAAAAGCGCACTTCCGGTTTACTAATTTTCATGAAACTCAGAATTTTGGCAATCTATTTATTTCTAATTTATTTTGTTTGGATGATAGAATTGTATTAACAACTAAGATAGCACTTTAGAGAAAAACGTAACCCCTCCCCTCTTCAAAAAGTGCCCTTGAATGAATTTTTCCAGAGAAATGTTTTAAATAAAAGTTGTAGATCTTTATATGTTTAGTTTATGTAGGATGTTTCAAGAAAATCATCAGAGTCATTTTTGAGAAAATTGTGAAAATGTGAAAAAATTATTTAGTAAAGTGGTAATGTAAACGCACTTTCGGTTATCCGATTTTTTTTTAAACTCGGAATTTGAACAACATATTCAATTTTAATTAACATTATTTAGATGGTAGAATTGTTTAATAAAGTGAAATAGCACTTTAGATGGAAACCTAACCTCACCTCTCCCCCATAACTACCTTTAATGAATTTTCCCAGAGAAAAATTTCAAATAAAAGTTGTAGCTCCAGGTTGTAGTTGATATACCAAGTTTAAAGAAAATCGTCGGAGCCATTTTTGAGAAAAACGCAAAAAAATAAAAAAAAAATCAACATTTAAAGTGGTACTTCCGGTTAAGGAATTTTGTTAGATGACCCTCTATCAGATGCTTTAAAACGGATATTTCCGGTGAAAACTCGATATCGAAAATTTGACACGATTACAATACTTCCTCTTACTAGGAGTAAGAGAAAGTAAAAAAAAGATAACAATGTATAGACAGTATATGGAGCCTTTTTCGTGAAAAATCACATCCAAAAAAACTGAAACATCCATTCTGTAAAGTGATATTTCCGGTTAAGGAATTGCAACTGGAAAGTTTGACGTCAGATCTCGTTATGATACCTAAACGGAAAATAAATATTTAAACTTACTGTTTATTTCTCTCTTTCAGTTAGAGAGAGAGAGAGAGAGAGATTTTATAAAAACCATTCTTTCGAACTCAGGTCATCTCAAAAATAATATACACTTCCTTGAAAATTCAACATCGATAAGTACTTCCATTATAGCAAACTTTTCCAAATTAGGTCAAACTTTTGGTGAAATACTCACTTGATTTCTATCTCTTTTTGTGCGCTTCTCAGCTTCCAAATTACCAAATAATATTCAACAATTAGGTACAGAATATTGAGAAAGCAAGTTTAAATAAGGATTATCGAGTTAAAGTTCTCGTGATTTTTCAATTTTTTTTGTTATGCTTTCAGAAACATATATGTATGTCATCCATTCTCTGAAAACATTTGTTTTTTTATTATTTTTCTATTCACAGATCCTTCTAATTTACAAATTTTTGGCATAAACTTACATTTAAAAAACTGGGCATCCAACGCAAAATTTCTCTTGAAGCTGGTAAAAGTAATGAAGGTTTTAAAATCCTTGATATTTTTTTTCCATTTATAAATTCAGAAAAGAGTGAAATTATTTTTGAAAACAATAATACATAATAATAAAAACGGAAAAATATACGTATCACTAAAACTTATCGCTAAAGTAAACATATAATAAATATATCACATTGGGACTTAAATAGTTGAGCCACTAAGGCCAGCTTGAAGTAATAAATAAATTCTAGTTTCTATTTATATAACGGTATATACAGATACAAAGTCTATTTTCTAATAATCTAAGTCTCAGAGAAAAAAGAAATAAAAACAACAAAATCATCTTCCTGGTTGTAAGTACAAGGACAAGTACATAAAACAGTTTCCTTTATATCCGATAAATTATTTTTTTAAAAAATAGGTCATTCTTTTAGTGTTTTATATCATACACACATACAGACATATAGATTTATTTCCTATAAGATAGTTGAATGGGGAGGGGAGGAAAATTATTATAAACCTATAACAATAATTGTTCCTAATTTAGTGGTAAGATATCTGGTTGCAATAACATGTATTAAGGAAGTGATTGCACCAAGCACGTTCCCTGTACACCAAAAAAAAGGAAAAAAAACAGAAAAAAAAAGCGTTATGTATCCATGTGGAATAACTGTTACGGATTATCTATTGAATTCTCAAGTTTCTATGGATTAGTTATTACTTTGCAATAAAATACGCGAAAAATAAAATCTAGATCATCAATTTAAGAAGAATTAAAGGAGATAATCGGAAGTGTGATAAAAAAAAAAAAAATAAATCTTATAAAATAAAACATTTAATTCTCGCAATTCATTTGGAAGTTTTACACACTACCTTTTGTGTTTTCAAGAAATTTTCAAGAGATTTGATATTTTTTGTCTTATTGCATAAAAGATAAAGTATCGCGATCGACTAAAGTTTCAAAGCCTGATTGATTTTTCACTTTAATTACATGATTTGTGGTTTTGTTGAATATGATAACAAACAAACAAAAAAATCTGGCGTGAAACATTCACACGACTTTCTCTAACTGCAATGTAAATTGCAAGTTTTGATTTATTACAAATTTCAAAGTTTTCTCAAACTCTGAAATTCACTCATGTAAATTCTTATTAATAGTGTATACACAATAAAATTATGTAATATATTAAAAAGACTACTTTAGAGGAAAGCCTAAGGTCCACATCACACATTCCCTAGGACACTGTTTTTTTATTTTAGTTTATAAATAAACTAGAAATTATTTTTAGTTAAAAATTAGAATAATTGCTACTGCTCACTGTTGATACTATGGCTTGAGAAACTTGAATGGAGGAGACATCCAGCGATGATACTCCTGGCATTGTTAGGGCGTTTAGTTGCGAAGATTATCCCTAAGTTACTTCCTTTTCAGTCTCCTTGTTCTATTCAGCTTAAGTTGGAGATGAGAGAATTGTTACGTTGTGATATTGTTTCGTGAAACTTTTTGTATTTGGTTGTGATTGTGTCTGTTACGAATGGTAATTGAGGTCAGTATGTAGTGTAAGGTTTGAGACGTAGTAGGGTGCGTCAGTAATGTGTTGTAGAAGTTTAGATTGGAAAGCTTGTATTCTGTACAGGATGGTATGGTTTGGTAGAACCCTAAACTTCGCAAACTATAATATAGGTGGAATTATAGTTTTGTAAATTAGTATCATGTTGTAGAGGTTGTCGTTTACTTTTCCATCTAGCAATCGTTGTAACTTACGAAAGCTTTGGTTTAAAGCCTGTCTTTTAAGTCTGGTGTGGGGTTCCAAGTTAATGGGCGGTCTGACTGGAATCAAAGATAGCGTGTAACAGTTTTCTCCGGAAGCAGTGTGTCGTTGAAGTAAACTGTTGGGCATGTACCTTAATGTAGTGTGAATGTCATGTGCCTAGATTTTAGGGTGTTCATTTTGATTCCCCATTTGTTACATCATTGTTGAATGTCGTCTTGGTAAGTGAGTGGTTGCTGTAATGTGGTTGGCATGTCACGATAGGATGGCAGTGTCGTCTGCAAAGGTCACCTTAGGTTTTTTTGTGAAAGTGGTATATCTGGTGTATAGAATGAGTATAAAATGGCGTACACTTTCTAGAATACTGCTTAAATGAATTTTCCCAGAAAAATGTATCACATAAAAGTGGTTACATTTTCATATTAGTTGATATAGCAAGTTTAAAGAAAATTGTTGTAGCCGCTTTTTGGAGAAAATCGCAAAAAAATTGAAAAATCTATTTAATAAATTGGTTCATCCGGTAAAAACGATTTTGACCAAAATCTTATTGCCGAGTCCCCTGTCATAACACCTAAACGAAATATCAAGTTTCAAGTCTCTGCGATTTCGCCTTTTTTGAGTTATGGTGATCACAAACACGCAACATATAAACCAATTTCTAATTTTTCAGACTCAGGGAGCCACAAAACATATAATTCGGGTGAAAAATCAATTTTAGAAAATTTGACATGATCGCAGTACTTTCTTTTATCCAGGAGATGATGTGGGGGTTAACTTGGAATCCCCATACACGACTCAAAAGACAGGAACTCACTACACGAGGTAGACTTGTTAAAAAACTTCTTCGATGAGTTTCATTAGAAAACAAACGACTAATATATACATCATCATTTCTTTACTTCTCATTTCTTTATCATCTTGATTCAGAGAAGAGGGACATATATGAAAAATGTATCCCTCACCTGTAGGAAAAATACCGGGAAAGGTTTGGTGAACATCAGTTCCAAGTGAAGGGACTCTGGTTTGGGAGCAGAGAGCCAATACCTAAGACCAGGAGTGAATTTTTTGACCGGTTGGGAATTGACCAAGACTTTCTCTGGGAGATTGCTGAGACAATCATACTAGATTCTCTCGGTATAATCCACTACCACATATGTGGGACATGACCAGGCAATGATTAATTGACTTACACATTCATTCAACTTTAGTCAGTGTATATATAGCTCCTGTGATCCTCTATTGGGTGTTGGATTTGTTCCGGTATAAATTTGTATACAGTAAATACCTACGCATTATTCCTATTCAACCATTGTTCTCTGAATTGATTGGTATGCTGTGTCTCAGCAACTCAATTATAATTGAGCAGCCACACTTATTTTATTTTAATTATTGAAATAAAGTGTTTTTTCCTCTCTACGAGTTCAACGAGGCGATCATAACATGTAACCTTATCCAATCCCAACAATCCAAAATCCTTAGAACCATAGTTAATGCTTCCTATTATGTATCAAATTTAACTATCCAAAAATGACCTCAATATTCCTTTTCTTAAAGACACTATCAAAAACCGCTACAAAAAAATTCCAGAACTACATTATCCACTCATTACAACCCTGTCGTTCGTCGACTTCCATACCGGACGATAATCCGGACTCCCTGATAATCCTCCCAGACGTTTTGTGGTGAATGTGGTGGCCTCTTGATCTCCTTATAGATGCAAGTAACTAAACTCTTAAAAAAAAGTGTCACCACTGGGTGACTTCTTCGCTCGTTTATATTTTGTTTTATTTTCTATTTTTTACTATATATTGTTCTCATCAAATTTAGTTATGGCAATAAATCTGTCGTTGCAAATAAATAAATAAATAAAAAACTTTTTCTTAATCCTGATAATGATCATGTCATATTTTCGAAGTTGATTTTCGTCCGGAAGTTTTGAATTTTGAGTAGGAATAAAATATTTTTAGCGTCTAAACGGCATATGTGGTTCTGTGTGGTGTGTGTGCGTGAGTGTGTGTATGTGTGCATTTGCAAGTATTAGCAATTTCTTGTATTGCATTCGTATCCGATTTTTCGATATTCATGTTTTCTTCGGAAATACATGTTTGTATGGGTGCCTGGCCAACATAACATAAAAAAGGAATATCGCAAAAAGCATAAATTTTCTATGCCTTAAAGATTTTCAAAAAAATCCAACGTTCATATTGCTTGCCACTAAGTGGGTTTTCTTTTCTTTTTTGTTTTTCGCAGTATTCTCTGTATAAAAAAATAAAAATTTCCTTTTATCTTTATACTTCCTACAGATAAATAGGCTTGTCACTGTTATCTTATTTTATGAAATTCATGTTAGAGACGTTCTGGAAGAGCTGTCTAAAGGCCGATTTCATTACAATGCTCGGCTCTTATATCTATATAATATTAAGAACAATTAAAGTTGTTATAATAACTACAAGTTTGAAGAAAATTTATCGATTAGAAGTTAAAAATATGAGAAAAGGCTCGCACATGTGAAACACATTAAACTTTTATTCTGCATGTTCTTGTTTGGTTTCTTTAAAAATTATATAATAAAGCTCTGAACCAACTGACATTTCAAACAAATTTCGAAGAGAGGGCCATTAATTATCAAAAGGGTGCGGTTTTCTTAGTAACTAGATAATGTTAGTAGTAAAGACAACTTCTTCATTTAGAAACTTTATATAAGAACTAGTTACGATGCACCACCCCCCCCTCCCGCCGCTAACCCTTGCATAAAATAAAAAAACAAAAACAATTCTCCTCCATTTTTCTAAAACAGTGTATAGCGTAACGTCACATAGTAATTATTAGGGTCATTATTGTTTTATTCATAGTCTCTGTAATACATGTACTTCTCTTGCATTTGTATCGGAGAAGTATTACGATAGGGTCATAATTTGGAAATTGCAATATACACAGGAAATTAAAAACTTTAAAATTTAAATTACTAAACTAAAAGACCCACTAATACCCTCTCTAAAAATCAAGTTTTTATTTCAATAAAATGTTTCAAATAAAAATGAGAGGATTTATATGTATTGTAGGTAAGGAATACAAAGTTTAAGAAAAAGCGTTTGGAGCAGTTTTTTCATTTTAAAATCATGACAAACCAAAAAAAAGAACAAAGTAAAGTGTTACTTCCGGTTGATGGATTCTTGCCAGAAATCTTCGTGCCTGATGCGCTGGTAGTATCAACGGAATTCCACACAAGTAACAGACCATTCATTAAAAAAAAATCTTTGCGTATTTAGGGGAACCCAAAACATGTATCCCCTATGAAAACTCAATTTCGAAAATCTAAAAAATAAAACTAGAAAGTTATTGATTGAAATCAAAAAACTGAAATGAGACTTGACGTGAATATTTATACATGTTTTTTTTGTGGTTTTCTCGAAAAAGGGTCCGATAGATTCCTGTAAACTTCGTATATTAACTAACTACATTCATAAATACCTAACCGTTTTTGAAATATTTTTCACCAAGAAAACTGGTTTTTCGGTAGTTAGTGGGGTTGTTTCCCATAAAGTGCCAATTTTGTACAATATATAGTTCTATCTCCTATACAATATTTACATTAGATACATTAAAAGCATTGCTAAAATTCCAAATATTAAGTGAAATCGGTTAACCGGAAGTGAGAATCAGAATTTATAGAATAGGTTATTGAGTTGTTTTTTTTTTTGGAATATTTTCTAAAAACCCGTTTCTAACCGATTTTTTTAAAGTTGGCGTATCATTTTTATTCGGAAACATTTTTTTATTTTTTATTTTTTGAAAATATTGATTTTAGAGAATTCTGATGAGATTGTGACGTTAAATTTCCATTATTATGTTGTTTTTGTTTAATGTTATTGACGCTATCTTCTGGACTACAATGTCATCACTACATCTACTACTTGCTTTGCCCCACCACTTCTATATTTATGTAATGGCAAATGAATAAAATTTTAAGTTTAAAAAAAAAAATATCGATTTTTATTAATTATTGCAACACCAGATTCACAACACCAGATTTTCACTTATAAGCGAGAAGATGGCAGCATAAAATAATTCTTTCTGCACGACAGCGGGCTGCTTGATACGGATATGTCCACTTATCTGAACTTAAAAACACTCATGAATAAGAACACACCCAAGTCCTTAAGCATCTAGTTTTTTTTTATATCCTTCAGAGATATTTTCCGTGATAGCTTGCTTCTTTTTGTGGGGTCATCTTTCCTTAAAAAGGAGAAATGTTTTTGTTTTTTATTTATATGCGAAGGTGGTGAGAGGCGGTGGGGGGGGGACATTCGTAACTAGTTTCTTATATAAAGTATCTAAACCATTTTTATATCCTCTCTTTTGTACTTTCTCTTATTCTTCCTAGTAAAAAGAGGAAGTATTGCTATTGGGCCAAATTTTTGAAATTGAGTTTCTACCGGAAATACATTATTTTGAGGTGCCTTGAGTATGAAAATAAAAAAATGGTTATTTTTAGCGAATAGCCTTTAAGAAAATGTGTGTGTGTGTGTGTGTGTGTGTGTGTGTGTGTCTGTACGTTTGAACAAATATTTCCAAAATATGAAAAATCGTAAGAAGCTCAAACTTGATATTATTCAGTTTAAGCACACTGCCACAGCCATCTAACACGAAAGTTTTGGTCAAAATCCATCACCCGGAAGTGGACTTTAATGATTTTTTTTTTTTTTTACAGATTTTTCTTTTTACGATTACAGCCGCAATAGATAGTTAGAAAAAGTTTTATTTATATAATAATTTGCGTCATAACTAATGATATTTAAATTTTGTTTTAACCTTGAATCGTCTCCCAGGAGTTGTTATATTAAACATTATGTAATATATATTATAATTTATAGGGAAAGAAAACCGATACTTATAAAATAATAGAAAATAATAACGAATCAATAGGAAATATGGGTTAGTACAATAAAAGAAATATAAAAAGGAAAATAGAAACAGAACTTACAGAGTTGTTAGACTAATGGAAAATTAAAAATATATAAATAATAAAAATATTTTTTCCCAGACATATGAACTACAGAAAATAAATAAACACAACTACTTAAAAGTAGAATTCAGAAACTAACTAAATAGCTGCATTGATATATTTACAGAGCATCACCATCACAATCTTTACCATTAAGCAACTTTATTAGTTCAGGTCAATGTGGAGCTCATTTTTTCCCAAATATCTGATTCTAAATTCACTCAAAACAGTAGAGACTGTAATGAAATGCTTTCAATTTTATTCTTCATTTAAATTACATAAAGAACAGAAGATTATATAAAGAAGTTGAAGATGTCCTTATTGCACGGCTTAGAATTAAGGTTTTAAGAGTTCCCCTCACTACATTTGATAGATAATAGTGCTGATATTTTTCAGAACTATTTTATCGTTAAAAAAAAAAAATTACTCCTTTCTAAGTGAACTGTAGAGACCATGATGCATGCCAGCTTCCGCTCGCTCTAACGATTCACACCTTAACAATGAAATATAACCTGTAAACATTGTCTCTAGCTATTTTTCTCTACGTAATTTGGAGCCTCCAAATCTAAAAGATTTTCCACACCTTATTTGCTATATCTTTCTATTGTTTATACCATAAAATATTGTTTTTATTTATAACTTATTTTGTCACAATTGTACAATATCTGCTGTCCACTATAATTCAAGATTATAATTCTGCTGTCCCTATAATGATTGCCTTTTTTAAAACTATTTGGAGTTCTACGCTTGGACTTATAAAATACTTGTAAAATTCTGTGGTGCATATTTATAAAACTCGTTTACTTAAACCCGGTGCCTTATTATCCTTGAATTCACTTGAGAGTACGGTAAACCTTGTTAATTTTAAAACACTTACTCAATTAGCCGTTGATAAATAAATAAAGGCTCAGTATTAGTGTACTGGATAAGAGTAAATAGGAATATTATTATATAAGCCGTTTAAAATGAATGATCCATTCAGTAATCTCAATATCCGTTGTAGGTGTATAATGTTTATTTCTTACTTTATTTACTATTTGCACAAAAAGATTTACGGCTCTAATAGTTGTCTTTAAACTTCATATATTTCCCTACATTCATGAAGAATTATCACTTTTATTTGTGAATCATTTATCCGGGAAAATTGATTTTTTTTTGTTGAGAGTGGTTCTGGGGAGCAGTAGCGTTAAGCTTTCCTCTAAAGTAACACTTCAGTACAATGTTTGGTTGTGCCACCTCTATAATATTAATATAAATTGGAGGTTATTGCAATAATTTCAAATTTGAAGAAAATAGGTTAAACAGAAATGCCATCTGTATACGAGGGTCAATCAATAAGTAACGAAACGAATCGCTGTAGCTCGGAAACGGTTTGTTGAATCAACACAGTAGTTTCAGTGCGTCAAGGTTGGCATCCTTGTACTTAGTTTCTCATCAGCTGTTTGAGAATATTTGGTAAGCATAACCTCAAATGTATTCAGTAAACAATGGTGTGTCCGCTCGAGCATTGCACCTCGGAAGAACAACGCTCAGTGATTTGATTTGTAGTTGCAGAGCGTATCAAAGTTAGTGAAATCCACGCAAGAATGTTGAAAATATACGGGAATAATTGTTTGAATCGTTCGAACATTTACATATGGGTAGAACAGTTTAAAAATAGCCGTATAAGTGTCTGTGACGAAGTGGATGACCGGTTGAAGTTTCAACTTCCTCCCTCGAATCTCGCATTAAAGCGTTAATTCAGGACAACAGGCGTATTACTATTGAACTGATAACTGAAGAAGTGCACGCGAGTGTTGGAACTGTGCATAACATTATTCGGAATAAGCTGGCGTACAAGAAAACTTGTGTGAGATGGGTTCCAAGACAACTTACGAACGCCCACATCAGTCAAAGTGGGTCGGGATATTCTTCCACATCCCTCCTACAGTCGCGACCTCGCCCCATCGGGCTTCCATTTGTTTGAACCCCTTAATGAGGCTCTACGTGGGAAACATTTTCAATCCAATGAAGAAGTTAAAAATCAGGTGCAAAAGTGGCTTCGAGATCAACCCAAAGAATTTTATGCCAGAGGCATACACAAATTAGAAGAACGATAGGACAAGTGTATAAATGTTGCTGGGGACTATGTTGAAAAGTAGCCAAAGTTTTGTATTGATTAAATAAATCGTTTTTGAGCTACAGCGATTTGTCTCGTTACTTACTGAATGATCCTCGTGGTAACAGCAATGATAAAATGTACCAATTACATTTGTTTTTTTTTGTTGGAAAAATATTGATTTCTGGGGGAATCTCGAGTGTTTATTGGGTTTGATGTTGACGCTGTCTTCTAGAGTAAAAATTTAGGTGAAACAAGAAGAACCTTAGACCTCCACCTTGAAACCCTACTAGTAAAAACACGGAGTCTTTTTTATTGTTTTGATAAACAAAATCAATAATATAATAAGCATGTTATTGTATTCAGTAACATCCATTACCTCCTTGATTATTAAAAATGTATTATTATTATCATTTTATTATTGTAATGTTTACAAAATTAGTCATGAGAATATTCCAAAAAAAAAAAAAAATACAAAAAAAAAGAATAAATTGCATGTAACTAATGACAACCCCTCTACTTTTCTACATATTTTATGTTAATTTATTTCCAACTAAAACAGCCTTGATAATAATTCTCGCTATATAATTAGCGCAATTTGCGTAAATAAAATGTTAACCCAACTTGAGAGAGAGAATAGTATTACTTCTTTGTATTTTATACGTAGTAAACAACTGAGACATCAGGGCTTTTCAGGATACAGAAGTACAAATTGTCTTATCAGAGACATTTTCCGTGGTAGCCTGCTTCATTTTGTGGTCATCGACCGGTTTCGGGCGTTCGCCCATCTTCAGGATGCGTTTTTTAGGCAGTGTGACAACACAGACTCGCACAGAGCTAACTTAGTTTCACACTAAGTGAGCATGTTTTCAGGAGCCACAAAATGAAGCAGGCTACCACGGAAAATGTCTCTGATGCTTTCCAGCTCTGCGGAACTAACCACCACAACAAATTGTCATTATCTCTGAAGCTGATCTACAAACATCTGAAGTGCTGAAAGTTTAGAAATATGAATTTAAAAAACGATGACATTTTCTACAGTCATTTTCTAAAATAGAATCTCATTTTCTGTCTTCTTCTTCGCGAACAGAACGTCAACTTTTGAAAAATTGTTTTTAGCGAATTTCTGTGTGTGCGTGTTTTGAACAAAATATCCCAAAAAGGAAAATTTGCCGTTAGACTTTAATCTTGGTATTCCGGTTAAGTACTAACCGAACGCATCCGATCTGATACGGAAATTTCGGGCCAAATCAAATCCATCAGCCGGAAATGTGACTTTACTGAAATTTTTTTCTTACTTTGTTCGCGATTTTCTCGAATAAGGTTCCAACGATTTTCATTAAACTTCATAGACTTTCTTCATTACTTAAATAGCTATCACTTTAATTTGTAACATTTCCCCCCCCCCCCAAAAATGTTTTACAGAGATTTTTGGAGGCCTCTCAGTTTACATTTAAATTTAAACTGATGGAACATGGTCTAGAAACAGAGGGTGTCCACAATGTCCCCCCTCACGTATATCTTCAATTCCCATCAACTTTTTCTATTGCCAATCCATCTAAATATGTCTAAACATTGCAATTTACACGACTTTCTCTCACTCCAATTTCTTTAAAATTCTTTAGAATGTTTCATATCAGATTGTTTTCTTTCTCTTACTTTTGCGAGGGTATCAAATTTTCAAAATTGAGTATCACCGGAAACACACGTTTTTAGGTCTTCTGAGTACGAATAAAATCTGGTGTGAAACACACGACAAATTTTATGTATATACATATATTTTTACATACATTATATTCAGGGTGTACCATTTAAACGGGCTACTTTTAAAATAACTCTTAAACGAAGCAAGATATCTAAAAAGTGAACGTAACGTTTGTTGAAATATTTTCGCTCTAGTTTATGATGGTGGCTCTAGTTTTTTTTTTTTATTGCCGCCTTACACCTTAAATCGCTGGTTGAAAGTGGCGATTTCCTTTAAACCCCCAATTTTTACTACTGTACTGAAAACTATTAAAAAAAAGAAGAGATAAATCAAGAGGGCTCAAATCTGGCTATTAAGAAGACCCTTGTTGGTGAGGAACTGCCCAATCAGACGCTTGCTGCTCTTGCAAAGAAAAAGATCCGAGAGCATGAGATCGGAAAGTGGCAAACACGCTAAGATGAGACAGAGACAGACACTATCCCATACGAGTTCTTCCCAAATCTGCATCACAGACTGTCGATTCGATGGCTGGCGCTATCCCAAACCGTAACGCAATATTTCACGGGCCATGGGAAGTCAATTCTAAGCTCCATCAGCTTATTATTGAAAGATTTCCGGAATTGCGAATGTGGTGATCGGACACAGTGCATCACATTCTCTTCCGGTATCCTCTCCTCGACGAGGCAAGTATCCACATGGAATTCAAGCTGAAAAGAAGGGGAGATTGTAAAGAGTTAATGAGAAGTGCTAGCAATTTTAAAGACTCGGTCGAGTTTGCTCGTGAAGTAGCGGTAATGCGCCGGTCTAGACGGATATGTAGAGGTTTGCCCCCACGGTGCAGGGATGGAAACTTGCCTACTATGTAGGCAAGGCTAAGAGTGACCATAGGCACCGGTTTTGGCGGTATGCGCTAGGTACGGTGGCTAAGAGTGTGCTCAATTTTTGAATTTTTTTTTATCTAGAAGACCAGCATGCCGGTCTCAGTCTCCCGATCCAGCGGTTACTGAAAATTTCATTCACTTCTTTCCTCGCCACTAAGGCAGAGTGCGCGGGACAACCATCTTGTTGGAACCACATTCTTGTTTTGACTTTCAATGGCACATCTTCCAACAACTGTTGATGTTTATTCTTGGCGAACCACCAATCTAAGGTGTAAGGTGGCAATAAAATCAAAAAAACATTAACACCATCATAAACTAGGGCGAAAATACTTCAACAAACGTTATGTTCACTTTTTAGATATATTGCTTCGTTTAAAATATTTGAAAAGTGGCCTGTTTAAATGGGACACCCTGTATATAAATCTATACATACATTCGCTGCATTCGTTTTTCTCGTATTCAGTGGTATCTAGAACATGTATCTCCGGTCAAAACTCACATTTGACACATTTGCAAAATATATTAACTAGGTATGTTCTGCTAAACATTTATTTCTTAAAAGCAGAAAGTTTTACTGAATCTTTTAGTTCTCATATCTCTCACTAGGTGAACATAGGTATTGATAGTATAAGAGGGAAATCTAATTTCTCAACTCCCCCTCCCACAAAAAACAATTGGCGATCTCAAACAATATTTATTTCTGGTGATAATCCCATTTCATTTGATCGTAATCTTTCTCTACTATTATCAGTAAGAGAAGAAAAAAAATAACTTCCTGAATTTTATTTACCAATTTGACCTATAAAGATCATTTTTTTAGTTACTATAAAACAAAATAATAAATATATCAGGTCATACTATTTCATAATTGTTATTTAAATATTTTTAAAAGACAAACATTTTTTTTTTTGGTCTGGTCAGTTTGACGTCAGCATAATAATAATAATAATAATAATATACGTCAAGAGGATCGTCTGTTGTATTTAAAATACTTGTTGTCTATATTTGAATTTCTTTTCAATTGTAAATACATATATGTATATTCCTTTTAACGTCTAGCTAGACAATACATGAATACGTAGTTTGAACGTGAAACTTGGGTTTATTACTTTTTTTTATGAAGCTGTAAGGAAAAGTATTGCGGTATTGTTAATTTTTCGATATTGAGTTTTACCAAAATACATTTTTCGTTTTGTTTTTTAATTTAATTAAATAAAAAATGTGAAATTATGAATTTTTTTAATATATTCTGTAACTTTAACGTAAAAAAAAATCTGGCATGAATCTCTCACACGACTTTCTCTTATACTCCTTCCTTTTAGTACAATTAAATATAAAATGACAATTAATCCTCTTCCCAAACCTCCTCATACCAACTAGCCCAACATTCGCTGATGATGTTGCTTTGTACACATCATCATGGAGAATTATACTATTACTAACAGACTTACATCTGCAATAGACAAACTGACAAAATACTGCACTAAATGGAAAATGAAAATACGAGACATGTCCAGAAAGTAAGTGTACTGAGGCTCTCACGGCCGGAGGGATTTTGTTTTCGACAAGTTGGCTACACTGCCGCGTAGCCTGATTCCTCTCCTCCGCAACGAGACCGGTTCGAGGTCAGTACGTTGAGAACTGTCGACGCGACAATACGTTTCGTGAAAAATGTCAATCCAATCTCCCGCCAAGTTGAATCGAGTGGAGGCCGGGCAAGAGTTTTTGATACGCTACAAACTCCATGGAGATGAATTTCTCCGCTCCATCATTACTAGTGATGAAACTTGGGTTGCACACTACACACCTGAAACCAAAAGGCGTAAATCATGACAAAACAAACGCCATACTGTTTACTAAACGTAGACCTACAGTCAACAGACAAATTAAACTCAACAATACTTTGATCCCTTGGTGGTACAACGTCAAGTATCTCGGAATAACTCTGAAGAACAAATTGAAGTTCACGGACCCACGAAAAGGACAAAGTGAATTCTGGAAAAATGATTATAAGGCTACTCTTCCCGTAACTGTCACACAACTCAAAAATGACCATACAAAACAAAAACTCCTACTGTACAAAGTCGTCATCAGACCGGTGTTACTTTACGCTTACTACGCCTGGAACCTGACTAGTAACAATAACGTCATAAAACTTCAAATAACGCAGAACAAATTCTTAAGATTTGCGACTGACTCACCACGGCACACCAAAATCGACCGACTTTATTCCTTCATCCAAAATTGTCTCCTGAAACTCCTCTCCATTCTAGACTGTCATCCCAATCCACGTTGCCGCGAAATAGCCACCTAC
>JAAEAF010006542.1:66471-180538 GCA_011037195.1 Triatoma infestans | reverse complement strand
TGCTGCGAGGAACAACAAAAAGTATCTCGTCATTTTCTTCCTTGTATAATACGCCATTTTTCATCTTAAAATTCGGTTTTCTATTTAGATTCCTTATTATCTCTTCAATTTCTTTATCCTGGTGTTGAGCATTTTTTAGAGAAATTAAAAACACACTGTCATGTTGTTCAATACCAAGAAACTCAGGCAATGGATATCGGCTTAAGGAATCAACATGTCTCATTCTAGATCCTGATCTGTGTACTATTTCGAATCTGTAGCCCTCTAACATTAAAGCCCATCTCGCAATACGTACCGAGTCTTTTTTTTTTAGGGTCATCTGAAAAGCCTGACAATCAGTGACAATACGGAAGGGTATTCCCTGGAGATAAATTCTGAATTTCTTAAGGCCTTTCACAACTGCTAGTACTTCTAACTCATAGCTAATATATTTCTGCTCAGCCAAAGTTGTTTTACCACTTGCAAAATAAACTAGATGCAACTGGTTATCTTCGGAATCTCTTTTCATTAATATCATACCATAACCAAATTTGGACGCATCTGTGTGCAATTCAGTTTCAGCATTTGGTTGATACAATCTCAGCACGGGTTTACTTGTAAGGATGACCTTTAGTTTTTGAAATGATTCTTCTTGTTCAGGTCCAAATACAAATTTGTTGTCTTTCTTTAAAAGATCACCTAAAGGACGGGCGATCATAGCGTAGTCTCTAACAAACTTTCTAAAGTATCCGGCCAAACCCAGGAAACTCTGTAGAGACTTGGTATCCTTAGGTTTCGGAAAGTTAACAACAGCTTTAATCTTTTGAGCAGATGGTTCAATCTTTCCATGGTTTATAACAAAGCCTAAAAAGTTTATGGTCTCTTGAAAAAAGTTACATTTCTTCCAATTGATCTTCAACTTAAATTCATATGTCCTCTTTAGAACTATTTTCAATTTGTGAATATTCTCTCTCTTATCCTTGGAAGGGATGATAATATCATCTAGGTAAATTCTCATTATACCTTCTTTAACCAGATCCTTAAAAATTGCATTGATATACTTCTGAAAAACGGCCGGCGAATTGCATAAGCCAAAAGGCTCTCGTGAGAATTCATAATGACCATTTGGTATGATGAATGCCGTATACTTGCAACTGCCTTCGTGAATTGGCACGTGGAAAAATCCATCCTTTAGATCTAGAGTTGTGAACATCCGGCTTCCTTGAAGTGCGTCAATCTGGTCCTCAATCAAGGGGAGTGGATATCTCTCCTTGATAATCTTCCTATTTAGAGCTCTATAATCTACACAGATACGTGACTCTCCATTCTTCTTTTGCACGATGACAATGGGGCTTGCATAATCTGATACGCTTGGTCTTATGATAGAATCGTCCAACCACTTCTTGATTTGATTATCCACATCTTCCTAATGTTTGGGGGAAAGACGTCTGGGAGCCTGATATACTGGAATCTCATCTGTTAAGATTAATTTCATTTGTACCCCAACTTCTTTTGATTCTGCCGGTTGGCAAACTTTAATAATTTCTTGAACCTCCTTTGGTATTACAACCTCTTCAGCTTCATTTTTAGAATCAAAAATATTAAGATTGAATATATCTGGGACATCGGGAACTTGTGCTTCAATTTTATTAATTTCAATTATATTATTTCCTTTGAGGGGTCCCTTAAAGAAAATAATATACAGATTAATTTCTTTTAGGCCTATACAGATTAATTTCTTTTAGGCCGTACTAATCTGTTTAAAGAAATTACGGCCTAAAATCATCTTATATTTCATGGTTAGCTTTGGGACAACATGGATATGGATTTCATATAAAATGCCCTCGACTGTTATGTATGTAAGAAAGGCGCCTAGCGTAGTAATTAAATTGGATCCCAAACCTTGAAGATCAATTTGCGTGGATGTCAACATAGGTGATCCCAACTTCTCATATTCTTCTAAGTCTAACAATGTCAGATCGCTACCTGAATCTAACAGCGCTTTCACCTGTAAATCGTTTATTTTAACATCCAGAACTGGCTTACTATCACCGGATACAACTTCATAATTACTCTTCACATAACAAGTGGCTGCACATTTAGAAGAAACATGTCCATATCTATTGCATCTGAAACATTTAGGCCCCTTTGCCTTATCCGGACACTCTTCGATAACGTGCTGTTTCGAGCCACAATTAAAGCAGCGGCGCAATTTTTCAGCACTCTTGCTGGCGGTGTGAGCAGATGTAGATTTAGGCTCCTTGTTCCTAATTTCCCCTTTTTGACCCTTACTAACTTGACGTCTAGCAAAACTACTATTCTTCATTTCTTCGTACAAGTCCAATTTTGTTCTAAAGTCTTTATAAGATGCAGCCCCGTAAAGAATAGTTTTGCTTGCCTCACTATCGTCTATTCCATCAATTATATATTGCATAACTGATTTTTTATCTATTTTACATCTTGAGGCTATATCTAACATTTTGTAGAAATATTCCTTATAGCTTTCATTGTGAAATTTCTTTCTTGAACCTAACTCTCTGTGTATAACTTTACTGCTTACCTCTGAGGTAAATTCTTTTTTAAGTGCCTTGGCTATTGACTTCCATGTTTTCAGGTTTTTCTCGTGCTTAATGTATGAAGCAGCCGATCCTTTTAACAAGCGTCGTGCATAAATAATTTTTTGAACCTCAGACCAATGGCATAACTCACTTAATTCGTCGAATTCTCGTAACCAATTAACAATACTTTCCGTTTTATTATCGCCACTAAAACTGCTTATGGATTCTTCAACATCTTTAAATGATATAAAAGGTTGAACACTTACTTGGTGAAATCCAGTGGCCTTTTTTTCTTGATTATCAGAATCACTACCTGAATATACACTGTCACTTTTCATTTCTTGTTTCCCATCTTCTTCGCTGTTTATGGAATTATCTGACCCAGCCTCATCATCTTCTATTTTGGAATTTTCATAAATAGCTACTGCCCGAAGCCTATCTACCAGTTCCTTTTTGGTACCAGTTCGTTTCAAGTTACGTTTTTTTAACTGTTCCTTTAATTCTACTACTTTCATAGTATAAATATCGTTTATGTCTAGTTCAGACATTGCTAACACACAAACTTTGCACAATAAGACTTGATTGGATTATGATCCCGGAGCGGCCCCCAAAATTATATGTAGTAATATTGGGACATAACCAACAAGTCTTGTCTAAGAATAAAGTTATTTTATTTATTCTCTTGCACAAGTGATTGTTTCACTTTAATGTAATTATACAAAATATACAACACAAGATCTATCTTCCTTTTAAAGTAATTAATTATAAACGACTATATAATAGTAATCAACTTTTAATGTTAACAACAGGAAAACCACTTACAACTTACACACACTTTTGAGAACTAACCTGACTGTCTCTATAACCTCTCTGTCTCTGCCCTCTAGCGGCAACCAACACAATTTCTCCCACATCCTACAATAATAATAAACTATCTAATAGGTGAAAAAAAATAGAAAATGTTTTCTTGTGCGGATGGGAAGATTATTCTTTGGATACGTTAAACTAGTAAAGTAAAAGTGTCATTTTTACACATTCTTGCAATTGAACGAGTGTTTTACCATCACAATTCTCTTGTATAAATTGCAATATTTATTCGACAACATCTAAGGTTACTTAAAAAAATAATTGAAAAATCTATGTATTTATTTTTGTAAACAAGTAGTAGAGAATGGTATCTACTGAAAAGAGGGAAGGTTTCATTCAGATTGGTTCTAGAAGGTTAAGTTACTGTTAAACAATAGTGCTTTAAAAAAAACACACTATTGATATCTAATTTGTTGTAATAACGACATTAAAGTGCTTAATTAAAAAAAAAAAATCTACATAATTGAATAATATAAAAGTATTTGTTGACCGTAGATGAATTATGTTATGAAGAAATTATGTTATGTCGATCAAGAAAGAAACATTCAATTATGCCAACGTTTCGACAGAGTATTCTGTCTTTATCAAGACTTTAATATATAGATAGCCGTGAAGATGTGGAGGAAGAAATTTTTAAACATACACATTTGTTATATCGCAGAAACATAAAAAAGAAAATTAAAAGTTACTAGCTGCTTGCCCTAAATCTTCTACAGAAGAAATGATTTTGTTTGTAGATGCTTGTAGCTTTCTTTTAGGTGTTTGTAGCAGAAAATCATTTTTTCTGTAGATGATTTAAGAATTCATAAGTAATACAATAAGTAACATATATAATAAAATTCATAAGAAATACTTTTCTCAATAAATTTAATTTAAGAATAATAAATTCATATTTTGATAATTATGAAGTCTAGTGCGGTCACTAGCCATTATTAAAATCATTCTCTCCAACTATTAATACTGCTTATTTTCGTAATTAATTTTCATTTTATTTCTTAATTTATGTATATATCTTTTTCACGTTTACACAACAATCATTAATTTATTTATTTCATTTATGAATTATATATTTCATTGCTTTAATTTGAATTTATATTCCATTATATTGAATTTGAATTTATATCCAGAATCTGACAACCATTTAGCAAGAATTAACGATTAATGTTCATTTACATTGGATAGTATTTCTTCTCGTTAATTGCTACATTATATTTTTTAATCAACTTCGTTTGTGTGTAACAATTTTAGGCTTAGAAGAACTTGTGAGTGTAGAGTTTTGCATATAGAGTGCAGTGTTAGCCATATTGTACTCTTTATACTTAATTGTTATATATATATAATTAATAACAGAAACATTAAAAAATAAATTAATACTTTTCCACAAAGAGGATCATAAAATCTTAACAGCAGATTTATGATTGTGCTCTTGCCCGATCCGCTAGCTCCTACTAGAGCAACTATCTGGCCTGGTTGGATCACGACGTCCAATCCACTTAAAACCTAAATCACATGATTCAGTTACAACTTTGATATCTAAAAAAATATCAGCGATTGAAAAAGAAAAAACAGCATTGATAAAAAAAAAAATACTTACCATAACTTCAGATCTTGATGGATAACAAAAATATACATTATTAAATTCAATTTTTCCATCAATTTTATCTAAAACTTGACCCTCATTTGAGTATGGATCAATTTTTGGCACATTATCTATAATACCAAAAACATTACTGGCAGCACCAAAAGCATTACTGACTTCAGACAATAATGGCAGGGAATTTCCAATGCCAAATGCACCAGTTATAATGCTCATAAAGACCTAGCGAAAAAAATATAAAAAAATGAATGGGAGAAATATGTTACGTTAAAAACTTTTCTTTGTTTTATTTTTGACATGATATTTACTGTAAATATTTTGCCAGGTGTGATCTCATCCAGAAGATAAAGGTCAGAACCGTACCATAGTCCAAAGCCGTACATAAAATATAAAAATCCTATTGATACGCCAAGTGCGCATGACAGAAAATAGTATCGTTTAATTGTCGCATTTCTTCCTTCAATCAGTGCAACTTCAAATCTGCCAGGGAAATCAAGAATCAATGAAATCAAGAATTAAAATTTTATTGATAAATGTCAACAATTGAAAATGGTATTTACCTGTTAATCTCCTCTTTTTGCATACCGAACGCTGTTACAGTTCTAATGCTGGTCATAATTTCAGATGCAATTCCTCCAGCAATACCATAACGTAATTGCTCTCTAATTGAGCTTTCCTGGCTTATCTAGAAAAGATTGTTTGTATTTAATTTATTGTATTTTGCTAAATACTAGCGCTTCAGCTAAAAGAAAGCGGAGGGTTTTTCTTGCGATCAGAAAAAGTGTCCAATTCCTACCGAGTTTTTGCACAATCCTTTTGATCAAAATTTTTGTCCCAACACTTGTAGAGGTTATCCTTAGAACAGCTGAGAGGTTTGGGAAGGATGCTTTTGGAAACCAGGAAGTGAAAGACCCTATTGGCCCGCCTGCCTCTTCTCGTACTTCTCTTGACTTAGGCTGGTTAGGAAATTAAGTCAAGAGAATTGACACCAGTCTAAAATTAAAATGACGAGGTCGTAAAATTTCTTACATTTTGGTGACGGTATCCGTTAGTCAGGCCGCTATTAAAGCAATGTATTAGTGAGTTTGGAAAATAGAATGGCAGGATCATGTTGGCAAAGATTCTGGAGCAACACTCTCTTTATGGGCTGTAATTCTGTTGCGTAAAAAATGACCAGTTATTCCAAGAAGAACTCAGAAATGAGGAGAAAGCTAAGAGCGTATTGCTATGGAGAACCTTTCCAGGCCTAAGCCAGGATTAGAAACTTTTAGGCAGCTAAAAGACCGAAAGAGCTCTTGAGACGATCATCAGTCTATGCAAAAATAGACTAATGGGATTCCTCACGGTAACTTGTTTTCTGAAGAAGCTGGACCTAGAAGATATTCTGAACCTGCAGATTCTGGTTTTGATAAAGCAATACACAAGCAAATGATGGACTGCGACGCTATCATTCAGAGAATGTGAAGAACGTTGGATATATAAACGGGTGTTCGGAGGAGAAGATTTCGTTCTTCCAGATTTCAAAATTTCTAAGAGGAAACGGCCTAATAGGCTGCTTTTAAGATTGTAGAAGAGTTAACTTCTTCTGACATCAGTTGCTTTATGAAACAGATTATGTTCTAGTAAATAACTTTCATGTTAAAAAAAAAAAAACAAGTTGCCAATAAGTAAAAGATAGAATGTATACCCAAAGAGAGGGCGAAGGAAGTGTCAGAATCATGAGCTAAGCAACCGGGCTTTTGGGGAAACCGCCCGCTTCCGAAAAAAAAATGTTGGGTTTTTGGCCAAGGTTTGGAACCTTTTGAATTGTTGCTCCATGATTTATTTTTATTTTGTAAAATCATTTAAGTGATCCAGTCTGTTATTGGAGCGCTATTACTGTCCAAAATAAAAATGTGGCTAGAGCATCCAAGCTAAACTATGAATTTAAAATCAAACTATAGTATTTACTTTGGCATTTATCCCTGAAGCGATCAGAATCACTGGTCCACCTATAAGTATAACCAAGGAAAGTCTCCATGAGGTGATGAAACCAATGACCATGCCGGCGATGAACGTTGTAAAAGCTTGACTTATCAGAGGGACTTTACTTCCAAGCCCGTCACGCATTCTTTCCATATCGCTGAAATAAAATTTATTGTAAAACTATTTATTATTTTTAATACAAACTGCAAAAATTAAAAAAAAAGTAGAAATAAACGAACAAATCCAATTATTTAGATAAGTTTGAAGAAATCTTACTCAGTGAGCTTCATTGTAAGATCCCCATCTTGGCTTTCATCGTACCAAGCTAGATCTTGTCTCAGTGTCTGGGCGAAATATATTTGTCTCAATTTACAAATTTGATTAGCACAAGCAGTTTCCCAAGTGCATGCCTAAGAAAAAGTATAAAAATTCTAAGTTTCTTTTGGCGGAAGTTACAACAATAAGTTTCTACTTTATTGCAGAAATGAATTATCTATAAGGAATGATCTTAAATTAAGGATCTTAAGTTTCTAATCTTTTATTGAACTTCGAATTGTGCTTTTATTTTTAAGCCCTAAAGTTTAGCGGAAAATTAAGTATTAAAATTCAAAATAACATGCGTCGTAACTCGATATTATGTAGAGAAAGAATCATAAATTTTGAATGTACGGAGAGAAATTGATTGGTATGTATCTGATTGAATGATTTCTAATCGAGACTAAAATTGGGTGGCGGGGAAAGCTAGAATGCTATTAGTTATTTTATTGTTTTCTCTTCTGCGGCTCTGAGAGAATATACAAGTTTTGAACAAATGACGATGTTTCGATTTTTTGTATTTAATAGAATTAGGGACAAAAAAATAAATATAAATTATCTATAATAAATAAAAGCCAATTTTTTTTTACCTGTATTAAAGCTGAGGTAAACATTACCAGTCCGATATAAACGAAATATATACTAAATCGATCTACGACATCGAAGAAGTAATTTTCTGTTATGAAATCAAGTGGTAACCTTTAAAAACAAAAAAATAATAGAATTATTACAATAAGAATATAATATTTGGAATTTAGTCTTTTATTTCTTTATTAAAATATTTTACCCATCCTCAGTTTTTGAAGTGGTTATTGGACTGTACGAAGCAAAGTATGACATGTCCAATGTAAGATTAGACTTATATCTGGGGTCATCTCTCTGAAAATTAGAACTTTTGTATTATATTCTGCTTGTTTTTCACTTGGATGAATAAAACATGGTTAGTCAGAGGAATCTCTTAAAGGGGAATGGAATAGCTGGAATCAGGAAATGGAATCATCATGGATCTAGACGTACCTTCAGGAATATCAAAGCCATTAATACTAATATATTCGCAAATACTCCTCACCCTCTGAGAGACTGTAGGCGAACTCAACGACCTGAGTAGCAATAGTAGACATGGTCGGCTAAGATCACAATTCGAGTCGCGGCCGAGTCCTTCTTTTATATCTATATAAACACTCGTTACAACAGCGTGGACTTAATGACATTTCTTAGGCGAATGAGTATTCTCCAGAAATGAATACTACTTGGAATCGTTTCGGAAAAAGATGGAAGAAATTACCAAGTTTTGGTAGAAGTGCTCTGAAATGATTGGGATCATTGCAATAGATATAAGCAAGCAAGAAGATCCTTGCAATCTCGTCCACCTAATCGTAAGAGTCGACTTAAGGATTACGCTCCACATGGTGAGGTCCCTACATCTCGCTATACTTTTCTACTCGTTTGCACACTCTTTCGATAGAAAGTACAAAATTTCACTCCAAGATGTCCTTTATTTCATTCTCTGAGAGCGATGCAGCATCTTGAGGACCTTCTTCTAAAAGAGGAAGCGAAACAATCTATCCAAATTCCAATTCCACTCTACAATCTTCCTTGTGAATACGATGTCTTTTTTTATCTTTGACCTTGGAGATGTTAACTATAATTCCTTGCCTTCTTACTTTTTTCTACCCTATTTCATTTCATATTTAGGCGAGCAGGCGAAGTTCCAAGACTGTGGCAAGAACCAGTAATCAATCTGAACCACATGTGAGGTCATTGAAAATTGGCTCATTATAGAAAGCATTCCTCACCAACCACTCTTGGGACAGTATGTTGAGACTAAGGCATTTCAAGTTACTTACTCGTGTACACTGAATCAGTTTTGGTAAGAAAGAGTGTGAGCGAGAGGGGATATCTGCCTGGTGGAAAGGATTTGCCTCCAAAAATAGCACAATGTGGGCTTGCAGTAGATTCATTGTGTGGGATTTTTAACGATTTTTTTTTTTTTTAACGAGTTTGGTGCAGGATATTGTGTGTCGTATTTGGAAACTATGATGTCTCGTAGGGACTGTTTCTTTCAAAATGCCAAACTAGTTTCCTCTGATGGACCCACTACAATTATGCATACGGTCAGGGAAGTTCGTTTTGAATTTTTTGGGAGGTTCATCTTCAGCAAGGAGGGTTACAACATTTCGAGAGGGAGCGAGAGAAAGAAAAAGCCTATTGATAATCTAATCCATGTCCTTTCCTTCAGGCAGGGGTTTTTAATCTCCCGCAGGTCTCCCGCAAGTGTTAATTAGCAAGTGTTAACTTCTTCCTTTTCTCTTTTTCCTATCCATTACTGGACAAAAGGAGCTTGCGATTGAATGTTAATGGGGCAGGGCTAATGTAAGTGCATTTTGGAGAATACCAACAAATGTCAATGAGCTTATGAGGTTTAAATGCGTCTGTTTTCCTTGGTAGGTTCTATGTTCCAAAAACAACAGAAAAAGTGTGAAATAGATCATCTCCTACATTCCAGTAGTTGTCGCTTGATAGCCGACATCTAATATAGTTACGTCTATTTATACTATTGGTTTAGGCTTGTAAGCGACAAAAACTGTACAAGCTTAAATAATGCTGAAGATGATTGATTAATTAAATAGAAACTCACATATTTCTCTTGACTGATGAATATGTTTGCTAGTCCTCCGAAAAACAAAGCCATTGTTGGTAACATAATGCCATGGCATACTGATGCAATCAGACCAATGATCATCAGGATTAGGTCTGGAATATCTGCATATCTATACTGTGGTAATAATAGAAAACAATAATAATGAAAATAACTGAATGAAAAATATTGGCAATGATCATTTGAAGTCACACAAAACACAATGATAGTTAGAAAGAGATCATCATATATCAGAAGGGATTAAAATTTACAAGCTAAAGTTGAAAGAGTTCTCTGGTATATGATGATGAAACTTACAGAAGTAATATTACTTCATCAAGAAGTAATTCTAATAAATCCAAGTTATATGGAAATTTTTGGGAATGAGGAGATGGATAGGTTTCTAAAATCAGGCATTCCCTTCCTTTTACTGGTCCTGAGCCTGCTGTTGGTGTATCTTTAGATAGCAAGCATCTTTAGATGTCAAACTTCCAGTCATGGATAGTTTCACAGCATTCATCCCTACGGATGAGCACAGTGGGTTTTCGGCAGTCTTTGATACTCATTTGGGGGGCCGGAAACAACAGAGTTGTTGTGAGATGTTAGTGAGATGTTGTTGTGTTTATCAAGGTCCTCTTCAAGGATTCCTTATGGGGCTCATGCCAGAACCTTTCTGTAGAGTTTGAGAAAAAGAGGAAGAAACCCCTATCTTATGAGAGATTGCTTGGATGGTGAGGAAATTAATTAGGTTCAGGATCTTTGGTCGGAATAAGTTGTCTGTGGAAGAGTTTAGACTATTTCCCTTTAAGGTTATGGTCCGGATTTGTTCGGACTGCGGTGAATCTTGGATGGGTAAGACCAGGGTCTGGATGTTTGTTCTGGACTTTGTGGCAGCTATATGTGCTCAGTAGGGCCTTTGGATAGCGCAGGATTTGGTCCCTCCCTACAAGTGAATAGTATAATAATAATTCTAATTATAGGGTAATCTAATCTCTAACTAAAAATTACTTTTATTGTAGTAATAATTTAATTTAATCTACTTAACAATGTAAGAACATTTTCTTCAAAGATTTTACTGAAATTTCCATACTTACCAGCTGGGAAAATACTGACGTCTGTGGTGCACTTATTTTCTTGACATGTTTCCTGTTAACAAAATTTAAATACTTTCTTAATTTCTCTTATGAAGTCAGATTTTAATTTTCTCTAGCCATAAGAGGAACTATTGAATATATATATTAGGAAGTCTTTTAATATATTTGTTTCGAACTTTTCTATTTTCGAAAAATTGGTTTTTATAGATTGGAAAGAATATCAAGTATTCTAATCTATAAACTGTATAGGATCTTTAGCGTCCCTAAAGCCGATATCTCAGTCTTACACAACACGACATTTACTCTGAAACAATATGCACAGGTGATTGTGGAGATTGGGGAATACAACTGCTTAGACAAAACTTACAGCCACACGCTAAACCACTACCATGAGACAAACACACAGTATTTATGAGGATTATTCAATAAGCAACGAGACAAATCGCTGTAGCTCGAAAACGATTTATTTAATCAATACAAAACTTTGGCTATTTTTCAACATAGTCCTCAGCAACATTTATACATTTGTCCCATCGTTCTTCTAATTTGTGTAAGCCTCTTGCATGAAATTCCTTGGGTTGATCTCAAAGCCACTTTTACACCTGATTTTTAACTTCTTCATTAGATTGAAACTTTTTCCCACATAGGGCCTCTTTAAGGGGTCAAAACAAATGGAAGTCCGATGAGGCGAGGTCGGGGCTGTAGGGGGGTGTGGAAGGATCGCCCACCCCATTTTTCTTTCTGGGTGTCCTTAAGTTGTCATGGAACCAATCTCGCAAAAGTTTTCTTGTACTGCAGCTTATTCTGCATAATGTATTGGACAGCTCCAACACTCGCATGTACTACTTCAGCTACCAGTTCAACAGTAATACGCCTGTTGTCCTGAAAGAACGCGTTAATGCAAGATTCCAGGGAGGAAGTTGCAACTTCAATCGGTCGCCCACTTCGTTGCTCGTCACAGACACTTACACGGCCACTTTTAAACTGTTCTACCCATTTGTAAACATTCGAACGGTTCAAACAATTATTCCCGAACACTTTCAACATTTTTTCGTGGATTTCACAACCTTTGATACCCTCTGCAAATAAAAATCTAATCATTGAGCGTTGTTCTTCCGCGGTGCAATGCTCGAGCGGACTCGCCATTGTTAACTGAATACATTTGAGGTGGTCTTACCAAATACTCTCGAACAACTGATTAGAAATTAAGCACAAGGATGCCAAATAGACGCACTGAAACTATTGTATTGATTAAACAAACCGTTTCAGTGCCACAGCCATTTGTCTCGTTACTTATTGAATGACCCCCGTACAAATGCTAATTTTAATTTAGTGAAAATCGTTTAAACTCTATATTTTTTTTTCTCAATTAAAAATTAAATTACTTAATTAAATTACTTACCTATTCTTCAAATATTTTTCATTATTTTTTAACAGTTTACGAAGTCTTGATGGTTGCTATAAATGTAAACAAAAGAATTAATGGTTAATTGATTTATTTTATTTTTTTAATTAACTTTTAAAATAAAAATGGTGGACTGTTGTTCAAGGGGATTTCTTAGAGAATTATGACAGATAAATATAATAACACTTTTTTCTTGTTTACTTTAAATAACTGTCTTGTTTATTTCAACAAGTAATATAAGGTCGTTGGCCTCCGTTTTCATTCCCGTTTCTAGTCCGGTCTGTTCGAAATTGAGTTTTCACCGGAAATGAAAAAAAACAAAGTTTTAGTAAATGGCCTGTGCGTGTGTGTGTGTATGTATACAAAATATCTCAAAATCAAAAATTGCAGGAAGCCCACATTATGTGTTCCGTTTCAAGTACTATTACCGTATCTGGCAATGTTTCGTGCAAAATCCAACAACCATTAGTGACGATTATAATGAAGATTTTTCTGTTTCAATTTTTCAAGATTTTCTCGACAAACGGGTCCACCGATTTTCTTTAAACTTCTTATATTATCGACACATAAATGAATCTCTATAATTTTTATTTGAAACAAATTTTCCAGGGGAAAATTGACTTTTTTGGGGGAAATTAGGGGAATAGTAACGTTAAGTTTCTTTTTAAAGTACCATATCAATACAATTTATGCTTTTACCCTTTATATAATATTAATAATATACATTACAAGTATTGCTAGAATTCCAAGTTTAAAAGGAAATTCGGTTAACGGGAAATGCGACTTTACAGAATAGGTTTTTGAGTTGTTTTTTGGTGGTGGTGGGGGCGTAATTTCTTGGAAATATATGATTCTCCAAAAAGAAAAAAAAACAATGATTTTTAGACAGTAGGGAGGTAATTGTGGCGTTAATTTTCAAATTTTATACGCAGTTGGTGGCTGTCCTTCACTTCTTTATCTGCCAAAGTAGATTGGTAGATTGTTCCTCAACCACTTCTGTATGATGTTTGGTAAAATTTGAGTTTAGTGAAAAAGAGAAAGTCGTATGAATGTCATTTCCCTTTAGTTTCAGGTTTTTACACGACAATTAGCACCGAATAAATTTCATGGTGCCATAAAATTCCATTTTCCAGATTTCTGCGTGATAAACGAACATAATTATAATTGCTTTTACTTTCTCTTACTGTTGAACCCAAAGAAGGAACGCCCGCTGCTTAGCTGGAGAATTTGACGTGATTGTATTTAGTGAGATCTGTGCGAATTCGATTTCCTTGCGGGCTAATATTGTACTGATCTTGGCGTCATCAGCAATAAATGCCGGAAACCGGGGATGGAAACAACGATTTGGCCCTCCATTCAAAAGTCTCCCTTTGGAAATGCCTTGTCAATTTTGTAGCTGCTGCTAATGGTTGCCGTATTCACCATTTTTTGTTGATATATTGCTTCACAAACTTCCCATTTCGTCATATGTTGTAAACATTAATTAATTTTTTGTGTGTATTCCCTGAAGGAGAAATGGACTACCCACTTCTTCAGAGGATCTTGGCGTCACTACAGATATCCCCAGTCTAACAACGCAACACTAGCATCCGTAATCACAGCTTACCCAGGGCCTAGAGAGGAAGTTGATATTTGTAACTACTACGATTTAGCAAACCCGAAGATAAACTCTAGATCATCAAACCACATTCACAGTTACATATTCTGCAATTAACAGACGACTACATTCTTTTTATAAATACTGACACCTCAGCCACAATAGAATTTCAGGTCGCAGTAGATTTGGGCTTAATAGCTTCTCTCGCTCTTACTCTACACACATCTTCTTATTTTTGATTGTCCAGAAAAGGATAATCTCCTACACCCCCCATTCTTCTTCATAATTATTTTGGTATACGCTATTAACTTACCACATCTACATTGTCACGATTCGAGATTACTCTATTTTGGGCACTGAGCTTTCCTTGACACCAAAGCTTTTGATTGAGTTTAACATTTTCGGCTGCTGTGGATGCTCAAAGAATTTCTTTGATCCAACACTTTTACCTAAACTACTTTACGATTCTTTTTACCATACTACAAATTGAAATAGGAGTTCCATAGGGAAGTGTTCTTGGCCCAATTTGTTTTTACTATATTATATAGCACTGATTGCTTAACAGGAATTTAAAAAAATAAAAGTGAGCTCTTTTTTCACCGTATAATCTCAACCTCTGGTTGGCACTGTTTAGTAAATACAGGAAAGATAATTAATAATATAAATTGAGGACATACCTCGGATGGGCTCTGATTAATAGAAAACAGCAAAAATATAAATTGAAGAGTGAAAATATTGAGTGGACTGTATATAATTGATACGATATAACGCGTTGAGCAAGTGGGAAATTAAAATATTAAATATTACATGGGGAAAAAATGAATATATAAATTAAATTAAAAAATGGGTAGCAAATATTATCTATTATCACTTTCAACAGCCAAAGGAATGAAGCTTAACTTAAAACGCAGAATCCTGGTTAGCACTGGTAGACCCATCTGTCCTTAGCCCATATCAGGACAAGAGGAGAGGAGCAATAGGAATAAGGAAATAAATCTTATGTGTCTGTAACTCTTGTGTCTTGATCCATATACTGCTGCTTGGCTGATGATTGTAGATAACAATTTAATGGACTCCCAGTAGCTGCACGGCAGGAAACCAACCGGAAGTAATAACCATCTGATTTCATAATGAGCTCTTGCAGGCCAGGAGAACGGGGCCGCCGCTAAATCAACAAAACAACCAGCATAGGGACGGTATCCAGGAAAACCAGAAGTAACACAACTTCGGTTTTCACAATTAAGGGCAACCTAGTCCAAAAGGGAGTGTTGCATACCGACTTACTCCTTCGAGCTTAAAATGGCGACTGACTCAGAGAGGAGAAAATGCATAGGTTACCCTCTCTATAGGGAAGGGATTAGCTCAGTGGTAGCGCGCTGGACTAGCAACACGGCGGTCCCGGGTTCGAGTCTAGCTGCTACCCTTAGATTTTTTCTTCCTAGGAGCCTCTTACAGCTCACTGTCCGGTGATGGACAGTGTTGTCTGTAACGAGAGAACACTGTCCAGAGGCCGGCAGTGCACTGAGAAGGCTCCAATCTTTAGGGTAACTATATGGGCCCAGAAGGGCTTTGGATAACATTGGGCTTGGTGCCTCCCCATGGGCAATAAAAAAAAAATACCCCCTTTCTACTCTTAGGACACAGCCTAATAATTAGTAAATTATTATCAGGATAGTGCAATACCTCACCGAAATAAAATTATTGTTGGCGGCAAATCTGGATTTGCATTAAATACTGAACACTGATATTGAAAGTAATCCGAAAACGGCGGAAACATTTGCATATGATGTTGGCCTTTCCGCTTATAAAGATCCTATATCATAAGCTTCGTAAAATCTCCGAACCACTTAACTTCCTTTGAATCTGGTGCAATAGACGAAATATAAAAACCATTCAGTAAAACCATTCATTTTTATCTTTACTGCTACGATTCTTTTGTATAATTCAACTTTCTTGTAACACGAAAGCTTGTTACTTTTGAAATTCTAAATTATGTATATTATTATTTAAAATTTTATTGGCCAAATAATTTTTTCCATTAAAGAAAATGTTAAAAACACAAATAAATCTGATAACTTAAGGATGACGTATTTTGAGAAGGTCAATTCCTAAGAATTGTTGGCCATTATGTTACTAAAGTGATAATTCTGACAGGTTTTTTATTTTAACGTTTTCTTTTTTTTCTCCTTGAATTATAGTTATATATTGTAATCGAAAATTTTGACTGATCCATTCTCATATTGATGTAAGAGAAAATAATTATGATCATGTCAACTTTTCAATATGAATTTTTTTACCGGAAATAGGTGTATTGAAGTTTCGTAATTTTTGAGAATATGAAAAAACGTTTTTAGAGATTAGGCTCTATTGTGTGTGTATGTGTGCGTTTGTTCCTTTGTTTGTGTGAACAATTATTATTATTATTATTCGTGAATGGGAGAGACCAAATGCTGTGCAATCCTCAGCCCCTTGGTCCATCAATTAGCAAGCCCAAAGTTTAAAAAAACAGCACCAGTAAAATGAAAAACAAAAATCCTGTTCCAGAGGCGTTCCACTTAAGATTCATTCCCAGCATCGGACGATATAAAGAAGAAATATACTAGAATAGAATAGAATCGGGGGGGGGGTGAGCCTCATTCCACTGCGACCTACAAATTGAGGGGCAATAAGAAATATACTAAGTTCTTCTCTACAGATATACTGTTCCGTCCAAAATCCTGATATCAAGTCATTTCATAGTCCAAGCAGTATGTCATAAGATGAATGGTTGTTGCCTTTCTGCCACTCCAACATCCACAAAATGGTTCTAGGGATCTCACATATGTCCCATTACATTAAACCATAATACCTAGTAAAGAATCCTACCTGGTTGGAATCCTACCCTAAAAGAAGTCCATGAAGGACACAACAACATCTTACTAGCAGCCCTGGCAGGATTTTCAAGATTTTGGACTCACTGCAAACCTCTGAGCACATCTATAGACATAATTGCTATGAATCTAACTATCCATACCTTGAAGCCTGACAGTCATGTGTTCAGAGATACGGCCAATAATAAGTTCGGGATCAATTAGGGGGAAAAAGACACCTAATTTGGCTAAAGCCACCTACCACCTTCTCATTTCCTGAGATTCCCGAGATTATAAGGTGCCCACTTAAGTTTAACATATTGTTTCAGTTTTTCACTCGTTTTTTTGGAAAACCGCAACAGAATTTTTTTTTTCTTAAACTTTGTGTTCACATATAGAATCATTGTTGTTATTTGAATCATTTTTGTAAGATTATATTTGGTTTTGGAGAAGTCGATGACATTATTCTTCCCTATTATGAACCCTTTTTATTAAATTGGTGTTTCCACAGCAATCCCTGTAGGGGAAGTGTATGATAAGCTACTCCCTTCAGGGTTGTTGGCCTCCTTGCGGAAAATCTCTGCCTAACAACATTTACCTTAACAACATCCTAACACTCTTACAAATCTTAGGGCATGCAGTCTTACATGATATGTATAAGTGATTGAGTTTTGTGAACCCACAAAGCAAGCAAATTCTAGATAACCACCACTTTCGTGAATATGCCCACCTATTTAAGGAGACAGCTTTATGTAATTGGGCTCATGCCAGACTCCTTTTGTTAAGTTTATGAGACGGAAAAAGAAATAACCCTTCCTCTTATAACAGATCATTTGGGTTGTGAGGAAATTAGGTCTCTTTGGTCGGCAAAGGATTTCTATGGAAGAGCCTAGGCTATTTACCTTCAAGAAAATGGTCCACATTGTTTTTAACTGCTGTGAATCTTAGATGGGTTAGTTCCGGGTCAGGATCTCTGTTTTTTCTTTGGGTTAGATATATGAGCCCAGTGAGTCTTTAGATAGCGTTGGGCTTGGTCCTTCCCCACAAATCAATATTACCCACACCAAAACATTTTACACTTCAAAGACGACTGCAATCAACGTACAAACATTAACATCCAATGATTCTACTTAGAATCATTTTGGTCGATTTGATTTATAGCCATTCTTGTTGAATAGCCACTCCCTTGTTTGAAGGAACCGCCTGATATCTAGGAGATATATGATAATTTAAACAAGTCTGAGAGGTCTGGGGTATCGGCAAGGTTGGTCATCACCCAGTTTCGGACATTAGCCTCATCTTCAGAGCAATATTTTCAGGAATGATAATCTATAGAATTTAAAAATATAAAACACAGATAAAACCATCAAGATCACAATTCCCCTTCCACAATTTATTTGATTCGTTCGTTAGATCTAGTAAATCGTTTCTTTTTAAATTGCATGCACTATAGTGATTTAATTGTTTTTATCTTTCTTATCGATGCGATTTTCTTTTGATGCAAATTCTTTACAGTAAAAGTCGCGATCGGAAAAGTTGATCGCTTCTGTATATATCCATTCTGAGTATAAACTCAGTTCGTTGCTATCGTTAATCAAATTTCTATCTACTAAGTACAAAATTTTATGCTATAAATTGATAAAAAACTGTTACTTTTCATTTCGTTTTCATTTACCTGCTGTTCTTTAACATTTTCCAGTCTATCTTTAGTATTGTCTACGAATCCATTGCCAGTCAATTCCATCATGGCGTGCTAAACAAAAATGTAAATTACATATAAAACACGAAACCTACACTTTTGTACAAGCCTTGCTTCACATACGTTTACTATTAAAATGAATGAATGGATGAATTTTTTTAATGAAAACCCGGTGTGTGGGGAAGGGAGGGTACATTTACAGGAAAACATTCCAATTAACTATTATCACTAAAAGAAAAGATAGTGGTTAACCTTAAACTAGCTTATTGCACGAATTATTTACTGTAAGTTAAGGTCGACTATTTAAACAAAATAAATAAAAGTAAATTCAATAAGCCACCCTAATGCCCTGATGATGCCCTTTTTCTTAAAGTTTATCTTTTAACTTGTTAAATAAAATGAATAAATAATTTTACGAATAAGGATAAAAATCTGGTGTGAAACACTCACACGACTTTCTCTATCTGTAGTTTATAAAGTTTTGATTTATTATCTATTTATACGGGCATTACCTTGTTACAAATTTCAATTATAACAAAATCAATATTCGTGCTAAAAGGGCTGCCAATTTAGGGGTAAAAATCTATATTAAACTTCCTGCAAAGGACGTCAAACACCACATAAATTGCCACATCTTGAATATATGGCAAGTACAGTAATTTAGATCAAGGAGCCTTCAACAAGGGGTATATGCCTACAGTCGGAAAACCTGCTTGGTTTATGGGGCTAGCCGTAAACAAGCATGTGATGGTAACAATAATTAGATTGAAATCCAACCATGCAGTTTCTGGTGCTTACCTATCACCGTTAAGCTATTCCGTTAAGCGAGAGATGTCACGAGAGGGAGGATCTCAATGGAGTGCCCATCCAATGTCGCACAAAAAACGACATATTCACTAAAGAGCTTAACAAGGAGGAAATTATATTCTCTAACAATATAGATATTATGAAATTACTACATGAATTCTTGATCTATACTAAACAATACATAGACTTTGTAGAGATGATAAATTCTTGAACCTTCGCGTTCGACTAAACTTTAAGCCTCTTGCATCCAAAACATCAAGTAGCACTTCCGGTAAACCTATTTTCTTCAAAAACTTGGAATTTCGACAACATAATATTATATAGACGATAAAATCGTGAAATATATTTTGAGATGGCATTTTAGAGGAAAGCAATGTCACCCCTTCCCCAGGAAAACAACTCAATGAATTTTCCCGGAAAAATGATTTATATCAAATACAAGTTGTACCTCTTTTAATGATTAGTTGATATAAACAAGTTTTAAAGAATATGGTTGAATCCGTTTTCGTGAAAATGAAAAATCTATTCAATGCGCAGAGTTATTTTCGGAATCTGTAGATCCTAGCACATGTATTTCCAGTTAAAATACAGTTTAAATAAAAAAATTAATAATATCACAATACTTCCTCTTATGTAAAAAATTTAAAAATATCAGGAGGAAAAAATTATGTTAGCGAATTATCTGTACGTGCTATCAACTCATTTGACAATAAAGTTTTTGACCAAAATCCAGCAACCGGAAATGCGACATTACTGTGTTTCTTTTCCTGCCAGTTTTTAGCGGTTTTCTCGAGAAATTGACTTGAGAAAATTTCTTGACTTGAAACTTGAGATATTATTTATAACTGTATCTCGGGTAGCGCTACTCAGTTTTATTTCAAACTTTTTTTCTCATTGACCATTTTTAAACCTCAACAAGTGTTGAACACTGAGAATTTAATTGACTTTTTCTTAATTAGAGGAATAGTATTTTGCAGAATAATTGTAATTTACAAATAACTTTATATTTTTGAGTTAACAGAATCATAAATTAATAATAATTATTAGTAAATGAAACAATACATCTTAATAATTGCAGTCGCAATAAATTGCTAAGAAAGTTACATAATACCTCTTTAGCTAAGTTGGAAAAATAGAAAAATATAATTTATTAATGAAGAAAAAAAGGAAAAAATACTACGTTGTACATTAATAATTAGTGACATTATTATAACCAGTAAAAATAGGTAATTATATTTAATAATCGATAATATCCAAGTTATGACACATCTCTCGGAAAAGTACCAGTGCTGAGTCAGCGGAAGACGATTTTATATAAATACAGCCACCAACCAGCAGGCAGGCAGTTCTAAGTTCACCACCAGACCGTTAACTTCTATTTCAGTGTATTATATTATAGTGCTAAACTATTAAAGTAACTTGTGTATTATAATTGTAACTTCTTATTAAATATATCTGTTTTTAAAAAGAGGCTTCCGGGTACTTGTGACGTAACTGGCGCCCGAACAGGGACTGCGAAGGCTTAAGTCTAGTGCGACCACTTGTCTCACTTGCGACCATTTGTCTCGAAGAAGACTTGAAGCTCCCACATCAGTGGCTTATTCGCAGCACCCCCACCTACAAGAACCAGGACCATCCTCAGAAGTAGAAGAAAAGCAAACTGGCGAAACAACAACCACGACTAAAAGGCGTAAGTAGCTCATCTGTCCTTAAACCCTCCAAACTAGTTCTCCCCACAGAAACAATCCCTGAAATGGCCCAAATAAATTACAAAATCTCCAAAGAGGACTATGACCACATTCCCTACTTTGACGGCAACCCTTCCGAGCTAGCGTTCTTCTGCGAGATTGTTGAGAGTGCCTTCGCCACAGTCTGCGCAGAAAATATCATTGAACGAGATTATAACCACAACATCCTTTTTATAAAAGTCAAGAGTAGACTGCTAGGTCCCGCTAGAAACATACTTCTTTCACATAGCGTGGACCATTTATTAAATTTATTAAAGTACCTAAAAGAAAGCTTTGCGGACTCTAGATCTTACGAAATACTTAAGGATGAGATTTTACAAACCAAAATGAATGCTAGAGAGTCTCCCATTGACTTCGTCAATCGGATCCAGGAATTACGCAATTTAGTTTATATTAGACTTAAGCTAGACGGACTCACGGCTGACGCGTTGAAACAACTAATAACTAGGGTTGACAAAGAAATAATTTTCCACATCTATAAATGCCTGCCCCCTACACTAAGTAACCACATTATGATCTTCGATCCTAGCACCTTGGACGAAGTACGAAATATTATTTACAACAAATGTTCCTTCATCATAGCCTCCCTAAGCTCCCCTCACGGTCCTAAAAGACCCAACCAACCATTTCGAAAACCAAACCAGTACAACCAATACCAACAACCTTACAGACAACAATACACTTACAGACCAAGCCCACAACACTTCGCACCACGCGTCCCCATGGCTCAAGCCCCTAGCTACCAGTACAAACCAATCGAATATAATCCCAAACCTATAGAGCCTACTCCCCAGACCTCTCGTTATCAGTCCCAACCTCAACGACCGAACGTCGGACAATCCTACCATCCGAATCACCCAAACAATCCTGAACACCCCTTCAATCGACCCAGACTACCTCCTGGTTACTTCTCGCAAAACACTGTGTCTATGCGTACTGCAGGCAGACCCAGGTTCAAAGATTACATCTCACCGCATGAACTGACTCACTGTCAGCAAGAAAATTATTCGGAACCCGGCACAACATACGATGACAGGATTTCCCGACTAGAAAATTCTCTTGAAAAAATCACTGAAAAATTTGATCATTTTTTAGACATTGGCCACGGGAGCCAAGAAGGCCCCCCGAATACAATCTAAACCTAGTAGACAAGTCTCTCCCACACTTCGAAGACAGACACGGACGAAAATGGCTCGTTGACACCGGATCAGCCGAAAACTACATAAATCCTAGCGTCGTCCCGACTGACGTAACACTATCTAACGACCCATTCATAATAACGACACCCGCAGGAAAAAGGAAGGGAGAACAATCTTGCACCCTCAACATACAAGACACTTTTCACGTAAAGTTAGACACTAAATTCCACCTATTCCCCTTTTCAGACAAGTATGACATACTACTAGGACACAAAACTATGCAAGCGCTAGGAATGAGCATAGACTTAAACAAAAATATCCTTTCTTACCCTCAGGGTACGATCCCCTTAAAATTTACACTTGACATCCCGGAAGACAAACTAAACGAAATAAAATTAGAACAGGGAGTTAATTTTATAGAACTTCCGATAAAAAATAAAGAGTTAAAAAACGGATTAATTAACGAGAATATAAAAATAAATGACAAGGTCACAATTAAAGAAGGCGTTAGGAATAATAAAATCTTGTGCGAAGTTGAATCCAAAGAAGTCATGGCCATTTGCCCTGAACCTATGGATGTCGACGAACCGCAGGAAATTAGTTTAAGCATACCGGACGTAGTAATGACCAATTGTCCCGAAATGTCCGACGAACGTAGGTTAAGAGAAATAAAAAATGAAATTCCGAAATTAATAAGAACTGAGCACATGAACTCAGAGGAAAAAAATAAAATAATAGAACTACTAAAGGACTACCCCCAAATAATCAAAAGAGAGCATGACAAACTAAGCTGCACGGACTTACTGAAACATAAAATTCGAACGACTGACGAAAACCCCGTATACACGCGAAATTACAGATACCCGGAAATATATCGGAAAGACGTACAGGTTGAAGTGGACAAACTACTAGAAAATAAAATAATACAGCATTCGAATTCCCCTTACAACAGCCCAATCTGGGTAGTACCAAAGAAACCAGACGCTTCCGGTAAAAAAAAATAAGAATGGTCATAGACTATCGCAAACTTAACAACAAGACAATCGAAGACAAATTCCCCCTTCCTAATATTGAAGACTTATTCGGTAAAATAGGACGCGCGACGTACTTCTCAGCAATCGACTTAGCTTCAGGGTTCCATCAAATCGAAATGGACCCCGAATCAGTGCCCAAGACAGCATTCTCGACTGAAAGCGGACATTACGAATTCCTGCGCATGCCTTTCGGGCTTAAGAATGCGCCTCCCACATTCCAAAGAGCCGTAAATTCCCTCTTTTCTAGGATCCCCAATGTACTAGTATACATGGACGACATTATTATCTTTTCGGACAGTTTGGACGAACATATAAAGCACCTTAAGACAGTCTTTGACAAACTCAGACAACACAATCTAAAAATTCAACTTGACAAGACGGAATTCTTTAAACGCGAACTTCTCTTCCTAGGACATATCATCTCCGACAAGGGTATACAACCTAACCCTGCCAAACTAGACGCCATCGCTAAATTTCCACTTCCCAAGACTCAGAAACAAATCAAACAATTTCTCGGACTTACTGGCTACTACCGTAAAATGATTAAGAACTACGCCAAGATAGCCAGACCTCTAACCCTCTCACTAAGAAAAGACAAGGACATAGTAATTGACGATAGTTACATACAAGCCGTTGACACCCTAAAATCCCTCCTACAGAACAGCCCTATCCTACAATTGCCTAACTTCAATAAACCTTTCACCCTTACAACAGACGCCTCCAACTACGCGATAGGAGCCGTCCTATCACAAAACATTGACGGAAAAGACCTCCCCATATCCTTTGCCTCCCGCACATTAAACAAACAAGAAGAGAATTACTCTACAATAGAGAAAGAATTATTAGCTATCGTTTGGGCGTGCAAACATTTCAGACCTTACATATACGGACGTAAATTTATCATACAGACGGACCACAAACCTCTACAGTGGCTACATAATCTAAAAGAACCAAACTCTAAACTTATCCGCTGGAAATTACAACTAGCCGACTTCGACTTTGACGTTAAGTACGTCCAAGGAAAGACTAACGTAGTAGCAGACGCACTATCGCGAAACCCACCAGAGGAACAACACCTTAACGCCCTAGAAACCGCCTCTCCAAACCCAGAAGAAGTCCTAACTGAATTCCTTTCTGCCCCTTCACCTGAAAATAGCGACGACATCCTAGAAGACTTAGCCAGAGCCCTTAACATTAACGCCGAAGACGACAACGGAAACACTACCGCCGAAAACGAAAACATTAACGCCGGAGACGATAACGAAAGCCTACAAACCCAACACTCTCAAGAATCCTCTAACAGCCAAATTAAAATAATTGACGACAGAACCCGCTGCATTAACGTGGAAAAATTCCAAATTATTCTAACTAGAGGCAACCCCGAGACGAAAATTCCGATCAACAGACCTTTTAATAAAACTCGTTACAATTGGTACACCAGGTACCCATACTCTAACGACATAGACGAATACTGCCTAGAATACTTACAACCAAATCATACGTACGGCGTCCTGTGTTCCCCTCCTATCGAAGACTCCCTTGACGAACAGATATATGACCAAATCTTTGCCCACCTGTCCGACATAATAAAAGACAAATTCCCAACAGTCAAAATTAAACGCTACTATACAAAAAGACTAGACATAACCGACCCCGCGGAACAAGAAGAAACTATTCAAAATTATCACGTTGGTAAAACTGCACACCGTGGCATACACGAAGTATACAGATCCCTAACTAAACGCTACTACTGGCCAAAAATGTTAGAACAGATAACAAAAGTAATAAACAACTGTTCCCTCTGTAAGGAAGTTAAGTACGAACGCAGACTAATTAGACAAGTTTACGAAATCACCCCCACTCCTTCCAAACCTTTCGAGAGACTACAAGGAGACATACTACATTACGACGGGAAGCAAATATTTACACTCATTGACTGTTTCTCCAAAAAACTATACGGTTACCCAATTAGAACCTCCTCTGCCCACGAAATCGTCAACTCTCTAGAACACTATCTAAGTTTATTCCCTTGCCCTAAAACAATTCAATTTGACAACGGGACAGAATTTAAAAATGGACTAGTCGAAAACTTTCTAAAATACAATAACATAGACATTCACTTTACTACCCCAAACCATTCAGACTCCAACGGACTAATAAACCGAGCCCATTCCACACTAATTGAAATTCTAAATATAATCAAACACGGAAAAGACTACACTCTCAATAAAATCCTCAGACTAGGACTTATAGCCTACAACAACTCCATAGTTTCTAACCTCAAAATGACGCCGAACGACATCACCTTCGGAATCCAAACCACCACTTACGCACAAGACCTGGTTTTAGAACAAAAAGTTAAAGAATACCATGAAGACAGGGAATTGGTATCCCGCGCTATTAAAGAAATTATCGAGAAAGAAAAAGAGACACGAACTAATAGACTAAACCAGACTAGGGAAAACATAGAAATACCGGAAGGCGAAATTTACATACGCGACAAACAATATGGCAAAGCTAAACCAAAATTCAAACGAGGAAATTATTCTCGAAAAACTAAAGTAGTAACCACGCAAAGGAAATCTTTTAAAGTACATCCTAATCTATTAAAAAGACCTAGAAAATTTACACAACAAACTCTTCCTGTTACAGATAAGAACGATGAATCACGCATCCCACATACTAACGGCAATAATACGCATACTGCAACTGCTGACGGCGGGGAATGTAGCCGACAGTTTACAGATAACAGATCTGAGTCAGGGCCCGGGAATTCTGCCAGTGACGCATAACCCAGTTTACGTCATAGATAAATATTATACTTTCATACACAGCACAAACGTACAACTATTGGATATAGAACTAGATAAGACGTATAACATAATCAGCACAACTTATCATCACAGCCGGACTCCACAGATAAAAGCATTCTTTAAATATTATTATTATCTTCGCAACAAATTAGATCATTTAACTCTCAACAAATCCAGACCCAAACGGGGACTAATTAACGGCCTAGGTAAGGCCATATCCTGGCTAACCGGAAACATGGACAGTGACGACAAGGAAAGGTACGACAAAATTATAAACACGATCGAACGTAACAGTTTTCACCTCCAAAACAACCTAAAAAGCCAGATGGCAATAAACAAAAAAGTAATCGAAGAATTCAATCACGACATACAAATTATACGGACTAACAATGACAAAATGACTACCTTCTTCTCCAACCCTATAATCAGCCAAGTTGAACTAAATCAACAATTCAATTCGATTCTCTTTAACTTGATCCTTCTTGCCAACAAGATTGACGACGTGGAAAACTCTCTAGAATTCTGTAGGTTAAACAGCATACATTCTAGTATTTTCTCTCTTAAAGATCTCGAGTCATTACAAAAGTCCCACAATATCACGTTCATAACAGCAGACATCGAGGCACTCTGGCAGTTAAGCAGGGTACACTGCTCAATAAAAACCTGGAGTATCTACTACTTCATTAGCGTTCCCCTAAAAACCTCCTCCTTCGAAATGTACTTCCTCTTATCCTACCCTGTAGAAAAAGACAACCACCTTATGACAATTCATGTCCATCCTCCTTTGATCCTACGCCTCCAAGATGAGTTATTTACAGCCACCTGTGAAGACATCAACGGTGATATATATTGCCGCAACAAGACCATCATCCAGGACGATTGTATTCGCCAACATCAACCTCTCAGCATGCAAGACAATATACACGTCAAGCGCGCCATTCATTAAGTATATCAACCTCATAGACCACTTCCTAACTTTCAGAACCAACAGAATAGTAATAAACAAGGACCACCACAACGACACCATGTTCTTAACTAATACTAGCCTAATAAAACTAAACCAAGGTGAGACTCTACTGGACAGCAAAGCAATACCAATATACAAAGACTCAAGGAGCGTCACAATCACTGCACAAGTATTCTCACACACCAACAGAAATATATCCTTCGAAGACCTCCACAGGATCAATTTACAGATGGAACCACTGGAGCTGCTAGAGGACGTACCCAGTGGCACGACACACCTCTATTACCTTATCATCCTCCCAATACTTCTACTACTGTCTCTCCTCCTGTATGTTTTCTATGTCCTCAGAAAGAAGGCTAAACCAGGATCGACAGAAGGAGACCAGCTAAGACCTACACCACTACAAATCTACCCTGGACTTCCATGCCAGTTGTCGCAGGAGCTCCAAACTTAAGGAGGGAGGAGTTATGACACATCTCTCGGAAAAGTACCAGTGCTGAGTCAGCGGAAGACGATTTTATATAAATACAGCCACCAACCAGCAGGCAGGCAGTTCTAAGTTCACCACCAGACCGTTAACTTCTATTTCAGTGTATTATATTATAGTGCTAAACTATTAAAGTAACTTGTGTATTATAATTGTAACTTCTTATTAAAAATATCTGTTTTTAAAAAGAGGCTTCCGGGTTCTTGTGACGTAACTTCCATTAATGTTCAGGTAAAAACCCCTTGAACAGGTCACGTAATGCTATGTATTATCTATTCAAAGAAACTTGTAATTTTATACAGAAATTTGAGCATTTGTAAATTCCAGAGAAATGCCACAAGAAAAAAGGATCATTCAACAAGTAAAGAGGCAATTATATTTAAGAATTTTTAGAACAAAACTAAACGATATTTTCAGTATCTTAAGTTGGCATCACTGTCAACAGTTTAAAACAGCTGTTTGGCCACTGTTTTAATTGACGGGGGGGGGGGTTATTAACCTCCTATTAGTCATTTCAACGAAGGCAAAGTAATTTAGAAAAAACTGTACTTTGAAAGAATTATAGATCATTTATGTTCATTCTAGGTTCTGTAATAGTGAAACTGGCCCCTGAACTACATCTGTACTTCTAAATTTTTAAGCATTAATATTATATGAAATCTTGTGAACTACTACCAAACAATGTTGAAACAATACAAAAAGTGGCCGAACAAATGTGCCTGATTTATAACATGTGGGGACGGATTTGAATAGGATTTTTCAGAAAATAGGTAGAACATCTAGTCCTTTGGGAGTCAGAATTGTGACGGAATAATCAGGGAAACGGTGTACAATTATTTCGGTCAGTGCCTTCATTTCATTAATTCCGCATATCTGGAAAGGTAAGACTCTTCCAAGGGAATGCTTGAAGGAGTTGGAAATTTAAGATATTGTAGTCAAATCTTTGCGCAAGGCTTCTTAGGAACTTTTTTATTCGGTAGACGGGGGTCCCGCGGTCCCGGGCAGACATTATTAATAATAATACTAGAAGGAATTTTGATAATTTCTTAAAAGAATTTAGGGAAATTATAATTTTGAAGAGAATTTCTTAATTAGAAACCAATAATTAATTAGTAAATGCAAGTTTGTGTGAATACTTAAAAAATTAATATCCAAGTTTTTGTTATCCATTATTTTTTATGTCTTATTTTAATTAACAAATTCCTTTTAGAAAAAAAATATGTTCAAATCTATATTGATTGCATTTTTTTTTAAATTTTTTTAAAGATAAGATTTACATTTGAAAACACTCCACCATTAAACCTTAGTAATTTTTATATTTTTGAGTATGGTTTAATTTATTAATTAATTGAAACATGAAGTGAATCTAATTTATTAATAATTATTTTGATCTAATTTTCAACAATGCTATTTTTAGATGATAGATGATTAGAATGTGTCACAAAATAGAATAATAGGATGGCCATTTGGATAAATTATGTGTTACAATATATTGTAAGCTGATAAGTGTAATACTTGTCTGATTTGAAGTATTTGTTTCCAGATAAAATAGAATAACAGGTGATAAAACTGTAGAAACTAATTGATGAGAGGGTTCTGCTAAATTAAACATCATAAAAAACAAACAAACAAAAAACAAATAAAGTTTGTTGCGAAATAGTTACAAGAATCTTTTCCTACTGAAATTTTTTATTAATCTTTTTAATATAAGGTGCGTCAAAAGTTTTATGATTTTGGCGCTCCGAAGGTTTCTCAATACACTATCGACCTATGGACAGTGTTCTCCCGTTACAGACCAACACTGGATAGTGAGCTGTAGAGGCTTCTATGAATATAAAAATCTATAGGCAGCACTGCTGGATTCGAACCCGGGACTTCCGCGTTGCTAGTCCAGCGCGCTGCCACTGAGCTAATCCCTTCCCTTCCTACTATAATTATTAAATTGACACATTTTTCTTTCTATGCAACATTCTGCTTGACAATTAATATACATTCAAAATGTTAAATAATATATTATTTATTATCTTAATTATATTATTAACTTCTCTAATAATTAGTGATAATTTAACTACATAATAATTATTAGGTTTGTAATAAAAAAAAAAAAACTGGTGTGAAACACTCCCACAACTTTCTCTTACTCCAGTTCTCAAAATTGTAATTAACAAATGTTATAGTTTGTGTACCAAATATAACGAAATTCGTCGAAAACTGAAAAAGCTGTTCAGTAAAAGCGCACTTCCGGCTTACGAATTTTCTTAAAAGTTGGAATGTTGGCCATCTATTTATTTCTAATTAATTTTGTTTGGATGATAGAATTGTTTAATCAACTATGATACCACTTTAGGGGAAGCTGCAACCCCACCCCTTCCTAAAAGTGCCCTTAAATGAATTTTTCCAGAGAAATGTCCTAAATAAAAGATGTAGATCTTTGCATTTTTATTTTGTATACGAAGTTTCAAGAAAATCGTCGGAGCCATTTTTCAGAAAATCGCAAAAAAAGGAAAATATCATTTAGTAAAGTGTTAAAACAAACGCACTTCCGGTTATCCGATTTTTTTCAAACTCGGAATTTCGACAACATATATAATTCTAATTAAACATTATTTAGATGACAGAATTTGTCTAATAAACTGAAATAGCACTTAGATGAAAACCTAACCCATCCCCCCCATAAAAGTGCCCTTAAATGAATTTTCCTGAGAAATGTTTCAAATAAAAGTTGTAGCTCTTTGTATGTGTAGTTGATATTACAAGTTTAAAGAAAATAGTTGGAGCCATTTTTGAGAAAAACGTAAAAAAAACAACTAGTAAAGTGGTACTTCCGGTTAAGGAATATTGACAGATAACGCACCGTCAGATCCCATGTGATACCTAAACGTAATATCAAGTTGAATTTCTACGATTTTTCGTTTTTGAGCTGTGCTGTTCACATACATACACAGATACACACACACACGCAGATCATTTGGTAAAAACCCCTTTTTTGGACTCAGGGGACCTCAAAACGGATATTTCCGGTGAAAACTCAATATCGAAAATTTGACACGATTACAATACTTCCTCTTACTAGGAGTAAGAGAAAGTAAAAAGTAATATGAGAAAAGAAATTAAAACGTAACACATCATACAAGCAAGGTGATTCCAAATAGTGTGACAATTTCCGTAAAGTCGCACTTCCGGTTGGTGGATTTTGCCCGAAATCTTCATGTGGTCTGTTGTAGTGTTATTATCTAAACGGAATACTAAGTTGGAGCTTCCTGTGACTTTCTGTTAAAACAAACACACAACATTCGCTAACAACATTTTTTTTTCCGTATTTAGTGGACCCCAGAAACATATTTCCGGTGACAGACTCAATTCCAAATCCAAATCTGACACTTTCGCAACACTTCCTCTTACTGGGAGGTAAATAAAATTAAAAATAATTTGAATGTTCCTAAGATAGTATGAATAAATTATACAATCGTGTTATCTGATATTCACATAGATATAATGTACTGTCCGACATTCACAATCACATATGCACAAATAAACACTTTTTTTTTAAATAATAATAATGATCATAATAATGATGATGTTTGTGTTTTGGATTGCTGTTTGGTTTAAGTGTATTGTTAATTATTAATTAAATGTCAAATATAATTAATTGTCAATTAATTGTATTAATTGCAGTAGAAGTTTTCCAAGAAGGGAACTTAAAAGTAGGTTATTTTTAATATTGGAATATTAAATCCGAAACACGAAAAAAAAAAGAATTGGTGTGCAATACTCACACAACTTTCTCTTATTCTGCTGTCAATTAGGTCAAGGAAGAAACAATAGTGGTTAAGGAGGGAACATTGTCCATGGAAATTGACAAAAGCATCAGACATGGTCGAAATGTTACTGGAATGTTTGGCTCTCTTCTTTGGGGCAGGAACTTCCTAGTCAATACAAAAAGAAAAAAAACATTAATTTACAAAGCAACGTTCGAAAATATAATTCAGCATGATCACACTCACTGATCGCCTCAGATATTTCTGGAGAAAATTAACAGGAAAAATCAAGAAGAGAAAAAGTGAAAAATATAGAGATAAGTGAAATAATGAATGTGGAAAAGAACCTTTTTGAGATCATTGAGTGTAAGAGATTTGTTAAGCTTGCCCATATGAAAAAACAAAATGGCGCTGGAGAGATTGCCGAAAAGATCTCTGGAATAAGAGGCTGTAAGGAAGTGAGTAAACGGGTAGACCAAAGAAGACCCTTGGTGAATGATCGTAATGAGAGTGTCTGGCGGGTCTTGAATTAGAAGAGGAGCAAATCTGGAATCGTAAATGGTAGAGGTAACTAATAACAATCTGTAAGAGTTGCTTGGAAACCCACTGAATAAAATGGAAAATCTCTTTACCAAAATAAAAACAAAAATTTACCCTCCGATGTCCATAAAATGAAACAGCATTTATCTCTGGGCAAAATCTCTGATATTCGAAGCTAACTACAGATATATAAACCTAAATCCTTCTTTTTTTCAATTAAAATTTTACTTTTTACTTTCTCTTACTAACAGTAATCGATATCGAGTTTTTACCAGATTTACACATTTTGAGGTCCCCCAAATCTGAAAAAGTGTTTTTTAGAAATTGGTCTGTATGTTTGTGATAAGCATAACTCAAAAATTGGGATCCTAGTTCAAAATGGCCTGTGGAACTGGAGCCGGTATATATGGAGTTAAACCGGAGGTACTCATTGCGAGGGCCCTCGGTGGATACTCCACGGTATTCCAGGCTAAAGTTTATGCAATAAAGATCTGTGCTGAGGAAAATTTGCGTATGGGCTCTAGGAATAGGGAGATATGCATTTTCTCGGACAGCCAGGATGCACTGAAAGCACTTGGGGCATTCAGAATCACCTTCCCCCTTGTCAGAGAGTGTAGAGATTCCCTGGAAGCGTTATCCCGGCAGAATAAAGTTCGGCTGGTACGGGTGCCAGGGCACAAGGGGATTAAAGATAATGAACTAGCCGACCAACTGGCCAGGGGTGGAGCCCACTCCGTTTTGTGGGCCGAAACCTGTTCTGGGACTAGCCAAAAGTATGGCGAGGGCGTCTCTGAGAGAATGGAAACTCGAGGGCGTCTAAATTCAAGCTGGGTGCTACTACCTTTCTAACTAGTTTTGAAATCACTAGCAAGATAGAAATTTCCCCGCTATATTTTTAAATGGGTCAACCCTGTCCGCCCACGGTTGCGCCCTATTCCAACGGTTGCGAGTCAAAATATCTGCTCTTCGTGAAAAATACGGTGATGCAAGGAATTCCGATGTATGAATATCTAGGACACCCTGAATTTTACGACCATGGCAAAGTTCAAGATCATTATCACTCAATGACGATATTGACCTAATAGTGATCAAAAAATATTAGTTTTAGAAAAAAAAAACAAGGTCAAAAATAGGCTGTTATAAGTTACGTGAACATTGTTTTAATTTTGTCGAAATAAATAATACAATGTGCTTTTTTTTACCACCCTTGGCATGTTTTTCATAATAATACAATTAAAGTATGACCTCAAATGAACCGAATATTATGTCATGGTACCTATGATAACCTCAATGTAGCATTTGGTTTTATTTTTGTTTATTTATTTTTCTATTTTGCACTTACTGTAAGAAGAAGTATTATGATCGTGACAAACTTTCGAAATTTGAGTTTTCATCGGAAATACTATATGTTTCGAGGTCTCATGAGTAGATTAAGAAGGAGGTGGCTGGGACCTCATTCTACCATGACCTACAGTAGGAGGTCTATTGTGGATTTTTCTGAATAAGTGAAAAATGATTTAGCGATTGGTCGGTATGTCTGTGCGTGAGTATGTAGGTCGGGGGCGAATTTATAGAATCAATTTTTTTTTTTTGGCATTTTCTCAGAAACTGCTCCAATTTAGTTTTTTTTTTAAATCTTGGCACAGATATAACCTTTCATTTTTATTTGAAACTTTTGTATATATACGTAGGATGGAATAGTGTAGGACTGAGAAGTGGTGAGAACAAGATATAGCAAGCACATCCAACAAAAGACTAATGAACATCTGGTTTTCACGATCTATTGCCATATTAAGAAAGTTCTTGGATAGACGCAAAAGAGCGAAGGTATGTTTTATCAAAGAAATATAAGACGTGATCATCATCTTCAGAATCTATACTCTTCTCCCGCCGATGCGGCGAGAGGGGGGACACTGCACAACAAGAACCTTAAAGATCTTTCTGCAGCCAACTCTTTCCTGCCATTGTTCCCTCCGGAAATCTCGCGCATTCCATCCTCCCATTTAATACGAGAACTTCCTCGCAGTCTTCTACCTTCTATTTTTACCTTGTAGATTTATTTTTTTTTGTCAATCGATCCTCTTTCATCCTGAGAGAAGGTGGCTTCCTTTCTACCAGTGAGGCTAAACCGGATTGGTCATATTTCTTATTCAGAGGGGCAAAAAAGCGAAGGTATATTGGATCAAAGAAATATAAGATGTGATTTAAAGTATTAAGTTGTATTTTATTAAAGACGAGGAGTAAATCTAATATTTTTGGATGTTATTCGGGACTAATAAACAAGGCCACCGAATTTGCGAATAAATTTCGAAAAAAGAATAAAAGAGAAGATTATATCTTTAAAAAACAATTATTGTAATTTTACATGGTACTTTTAATTATTTGTATTTTATAATTTATTTGTATTTTTAACTCTTAAGACATTTTGTGTAAGAGAAAGTTATGTGAGTGTACACACACATATACAATTTTAATTTCCAGTAAATATACAGCATGGATAATATTTTTCACAGTTTTTTCTTTAAAACTATAAAGTAAAATGTATTACTTTACTTAAGTGGAGCATGTAGTTATTTAAATAAATTCTCCCTCATCTGGTATTTTATCCATCGTAGTAAGCATATTTCTTGTATTCCTTTCTATGGTTGTGTGAAGGCAAACATTCAGAATTGTGGTTGTGTAAATGTTTCACTTTTGTACTTGTTATAATCTACATATTTATCTAATTTAATTAAAATGACATTGAAAATATTCCAGGCTGCTCAAAATAAAGTGCACTGCTCAATTTGTTCCTTATCGTTTGTGTTATGTATTATTGTTGCAGGTCATTTCCATAATTCCCAATTTGGATACAGTTGTTCAGTTTTTAATTTACCTGGAATTCCAGTCATATTGACTGGCATTAATATAAAAATTATAAGGATGTAAACGAAATTTATTTATTTTTTTAAATAAATTCATGAAATTGATTCTTCCGGAATGTTTTATAATAATTCAATAAAGTTAATTTCAACTTATATATCTAAATATAATCCATTTCAAGATTGTCTTTCTGCTTACAATTGGAGGAACTGTAAACTTGTCAGATTTATCAAAATTAATAAGCTAAACTCCGTCTTATTCATTTAGAAAGTTCAGTAAATCCAGTATATGGGCACAAATTCATAGGAATTGGGATTATTTTAAATTAAAAGCAAGAAAAACCCACTGAAACTGCAATGATTTTCTTTAAAACTTCCTATATTATCTAAATACATAAATGCTTATCACTTTTATTTGCAGCATTTTTTTTTTCAAGATTAAATTTTATTTTTCAGGAAATCTGGGGGGGGCAGTAACGTTAGGATTGTAATAATTTAATAAAATGTATTATTAAAATAACTGTAGAAGCATACTTACATTTCCATATTTGAAGCAAATCGATTAACTGGAAATGAGTTTTTTGGAATTTACTAGGTAATTGCTGAGACGAAATGAACTGCACAACTTTATTTGAATTTTATTACACGAAAAGGATATTATTAGAAATATTCAGTTTTTTGTTTTGGAAAAAAAGAAAATAAATTGTATAAAATAAAAAATAAATATAAACAAAATAACCTTCTTATTTCCAACCAAAATGCATTGATTTTCTTTATCTCCCACAATAATAGAAAATAGAAAGATATAGAATATAAAAGACCAAAGGTCACATTTGTTAAAAGAAAATACTTAAATAATTTGAATACACATACAATGATTACCTAGTAGTATATTATATTTTTTTGTTATTTTATTCTTATTTTAATAATTTATTATTAAATTTATTATTTTAATTATTTACCTCACAAAATTAAATTTATACATTTTTCTACAGATAAATTATTCTGCCAACAATGCAATTTAAATAAATAGCTTTTATTCAGAGGGAATAAATTATTGGTTCAATATCTAATGATTCTGTTTCCAAAATGCCATCTTACTTCTACATAAGCTGGACAATAACATGTGATATGAACTAAACTTTAGGGAAGCGATTAGCTCTGTGATTAGCGCACTACACTCCCCATCGCGGAGGTCCCGAGTTCGAGTCCAGAAGTGGTGACCTTAGATTGTCTTTCTTTCTAGTATCCTCTACAGCTCACTGTTCATGATGGACAGTGTTGTCTGTAACGAGAGAACATTGTCCGGAGGCTGGCAGTGCACTGAGAAGGACGTTGACGCGTCTTAAATTAAAAAACAAACAAATATTGGGGGTGAGTCCTAAAAAATTACCGATTTGATTTACTTGCACTTTATCCTCTATAGAAAAAAAGAGCGTTTATAAGTATTTTGTTGAACTTTGTCATATTCTTATTTTGCATAACCAAATAGAGAAAGAATTTATAAACAAAGTTACCTTGGATCGCTTTTAGTTTTGTCGTAGCATTTTTTTTAAACAAGATGACGTTAAAATTTGAAATTAAGCCATTATTGGAAAAGAACGTTTTCAGCCGCCGAAACTACTCGTTTAGTTCGGGATTTTGAAGAGGAGGATGCTCTTTTTGAACGGACAGTGTGTAGGTGGTTTCAGAAATTTAATACCGGTGACATTAGTCTTGAGCCGGTTCGGGACGAAAATCATCATTCGATGAAGAAGTTCTGTGGGGTTACGTGGAGGCTGACCCGACCATAAGTACTCGGGAGTTGGCAGCAGAACTCGAAGTATCCCAATCCACCGTAAATCTTGGGCTGCATAAGCTGGGGAAATTGTATCGTTCAGCTAGAGTGGTGCCTCATGAGTTGACCGCTGAACAAGCTCAGCGGCTAGTAGAAATTTGAAATCCAAATGACCATCGGTTCATCAAAAGGATTGCCACTTGCGATGAAAAATGGATATATTGGAAAAACCCTAAAACCAAGAAACAATGGTTACACTCCAACCAGCCTACTGTGATTGTAGAAGAAACATTGGGAAGTTGCAAAAGAATATTCCCGTTAAAAACGATAAAAAGGAGGATAACACGAATTTAAATTGGTAAAGACCAGTTATATTTATTATTTATTTTCTGAGTTATCAGGTTCTGTAAGTTTATGTAAAACTAGTTTGGATTTACACAAAACTGATCTCGTCACCCATACTTTTCACCTTAATTAACCAATGTAAACACATTTTTAGAACATTGTGACTTTAAAGGTAAGAGTACCACTTTCCAGTATAATAATGTGATTGGAATGATTTTCATTAAACTTAGAATGTTCATTGCATAGACAAAAAACGTATCAATTTCATTTGAAACATTCCCCCTCCCAAAATCCGATTTTAGAGGAGTTTGGATGGGAGGGAGGGACCTTACCGTTTGGCTTAAATTTAAATTGCTGCTACAATAGTTGGTTGGAACTTCGTTTCCATTACGGAAGCTGTAGAGGCATCCACGAAGAGAAAATCTAAACATTTTCCTATATTTATTGTCAAATACGATCTGTATTATCCATTTTGAACAGTCTGCAAAAATAATCATTTTCATTTAGAATTGCAAAATTGTTTCACCTGAAATTTGAGATTACAAAATTAAAATTGCAATTGTAGATTTTAATGATAAATGACTTTAAATATTACCTAATATTATTTAAACAAGTTTAATTACTTTCACCAATTGGAGATATTAAATTAATCAAATAAAAATGATTAGATAAATTAAAATAATACTATGTTTCAAAATTAACATGTTTGTTCAAATGTCTTTCTTATAGTTCAAGTGGCGTACTAAAAATAATCGAAAAGGTCGATCTATTGGCTAAGGAAGGGGTACTCCACGGTCACCGAATGGTCTTGAACCTTTCTATACATCTTGTACTGAATTTATTAACGACTTCATTAAATATAATGTCCCATTAGTTGGCTTACCTTGCATTGGAGGAAAAATTCAAGGAGAAATATGATAACCGTCCCGATTACCACGGTATTGTCGCTAGAGATGCAAAATTAATTAGCACGTCTAGTGTCCAGTAAGTGTGATCACGTACTCTTGCAATTCTATTGGGATGATTAAAAAAAAAAATGGTGTCAAAACTCAAACGATTTTCTCTTACTCCAATTAATAGAAACTTATTAAAAAATGAATTCTTACAAATTTAGTTGAGCTGACCATAAAAAAAAAAAATGGTGAACGGGATTAGAGATGTAAACTGCTGGTACAAGTTGTGTTGGTTGGATTACGTTGTTCATCATCGAACAGTGAGTGAGCTGTAGAGGCGCCCAGGAAGAGAAAGCTCCCAGGAAAAGGTTGTTGGGGCGCTTCTAAAGCTTTGATGTTTGAGAGAGAAGGTGCAGCCGTACAAGACGTACTCTTATTCACATGTATAATAAATTCTTATCACCATTTCAGTTAGATTGCATTAACTAAGTAAGCAAAAGTTGTATGAGTGTTTCACGCCAGATTTTTTTTTTGCTTAAAGGACAGCATACCATCATGGTCAACACTAAGAGACATGCTTGAAAATAAAGTAAAGACCTGCGATCTAGAAATTTAGAAATAGAGTCGCGGATTGCAAAGGAAATGAGTATTCTTCCTTCCCTAATAAACACTTGAAATATCTTATTTACTTCTCTCCTCGCCACTAAGGCATAGTGCGCGGGACAACCATCTTGTTGGAATCACATTCTTGTTCTGACATTCAATGGCACATCCTCCAGCAACTCTGGTAACTCTTGGCGAATAAAATTAACATATTCTTGTCCATTTAAAGCACCTGACAGAAAGTATGGGCCAATAAATTTGTCTCCAACTGTTACGAACCAAACATTAACAGGAAGATGGTTCAGTAACCGCCAGTTGGGGAAACAGGGATCGGTAAGCTAGCCTTCCAGATTGCTTGATTTAATCCTTATTGATTTTTTTTTCTTTGGGAATATCCAAAGAAAAAAATTTATGCCAAGGAACCAACAACTCCAGAAGCACTTAGAGAAGACTAAATCCAAACCTGCTTAGCAATACCGGCAGCTATACGATTAGCAACTTCATCTGTTGGGTAGAGACTGCGCTTGTGCCGTTTAAACCGAGGAGGTCATTTTGAATAAATTGGAAAAGAAATGAGAAGGAAATATATTTTGTAAATAAACTAGAATATTGAATTGTTTTAATGATGTTTTATCTGATTTTTAAGTCACTTATAGTTTTAAAATAGTTTTTAAGTTTTATCAGCATTTGAACTCTATTATTTATTAGAAATTAATAAGAAAATCCCCTTTTAATTTTAGTTTATGAAACAAAGAAATTGGGGGAAAAAATGACGAAAATTTAATCTTTGTGATTGAATTATGAGTGGCAACTGGGTTTGAAATATTGAAGTAAAATTAACAGTATTTTTCTTCATTTTTTTTTTAATATTTATCAATACAGTAGTAAAAAGTGGGGGGTCAAAAGGAAATCATCACTTTCAACTATCGATTTAAGGAGTAAGGTGGCAATAAAATCAAAAAACGCTAACACCATCATACACCGAAGCGATAACTGTATGTTCACTTTTTAGATATCTTCCTTCTTATATGAGTTATTTCCAAAATCGCCCAATTAAATCGGGACCCGCTACCCACTTTTTCCGAGTTGAAATTTGAATTCTCTTTTGCAAGAATCTATTTATAATTAGAATTATAGATTAGTATAATTACACAAATAATAGATAATTGTTTTTTGTTAGGTGTTCATTTTTTTCTCTTTTAACATTTGGGAAACAAAAAAAAAAAAAAGTATTAACAAATTCTTTGCCTATAAGTCCTCAGGCATATTTATTTTGTTTACTTCCTCTCAAAAAAAATGGTAATAATCCTATTCTGTGAAAGCTGAGACGTTAAAATTCAAATGTGTGTGTTCAATATTATTGGCACTCGTACAGTGTAATTATTCTCTACGTGCCTTGGTGTTGGAAGATTGGCACTTAGTCCTTTCGCCGTTCTATATTAGGATAAATCAGCAAAATTTGTCAATATATATTTATATATATATAACTGTTTATAAGGGGAGTAAAAGAAAGTCTTATAAGTGTTTGAAACACGGATTTTTTTTTTTTTAAATCTTGCAGTTCGAACCTGAGAGTGTTTGTTACCAAGACGCACTCTGCTAATACCACAGTGTATTAGATAACCTAAATTGTATGAATTTGTCTTGGAGTATTTACACAAAAGATAACATTTAAATCTTATAATTTATCTCTATTTGATAAATATTAACTTTGATATATCTAAATATATATATAAAAATTGATTTCGTTTTTTTTATTTAATTATAGTTTCTTTGTTCTTCGTCTATATATATATACATAATTCGGGACTGATCTTTTCTTTCTGAATAGGTATCACACTCAACAGGAATGAAATAGATTTTAAAATTAAAACTAAAATTTGTGCTAATACTTGATTCAGCTAGTCCTGTCTTAAATCTTTTTAAATTGGAGTTAGACCATAAATATACAGGTAAATCCAAATTTTTCTCAAGTGATTCAATTATTTTTGTTTCAATTTTACTAATTAATGATAACAATAATAAAAAAATCTGGCGTGAAACATATACATCACTTTCCCATAGTGCAATTAATATAATGAAATTTATCAACTTGACAGATTATCTAAAAATTTTAAACTTTACTTATTTGTTGTAATATAGAAATGCAAAGGAGAATATGTACCTACCCAAGTCGTATAATATTTCAAGTCAGAAAATAGCACCAATAGTAAATACAAATTCATAATCATTTGCAATTTAACTTTACAGTTTCTTCCCCCCCCAAATCAAATTTTTCCGGAAAAATATTTCTAATAAAATACGCTTATGGTCTAAGCAAAACGCTTATATTATCTAATAATATAAACGTTATATTAGAGTGCTGTAATATTCCAAGTTTCAAGAAAATTATTGTAAGTCCTTTTTGGAACCGAAGTTCTTCATATTTAAAATGCTATCATTACTTCCAGTGAAGCATAATATTATGTAAGTGGTTGAACCGTATATGATACTGAAATGGTACTTTAGAGGAAAGCTTAGCGATGCCTTAGATAGCATACAAAGTTTAAAGAAACTCTTTGGAGCCTTTCTCTATAAAATCACGGATTGGGGGAAAAAGAAAACCGTTAAGCAAAGTGATCGCACTTCTGGTTGATGGATTTTGACTAAAACCTTTGGTGTTAGTTGTTGATTGTGGTGTTTAAAAAAGAATGTGAAATTTGAGCTTCCTGTTCTGTTTCGTTTTTGAGACATTTCGTTATAAATACAGACACACCACAGACCATTCGCTATAAACATTCTTTTCGTATTCAGCGGACCTCAAAATATATATTTCCGAATTGAAAAACTCAATTTATGTTGGCCCTTATTTATTAAAATCATATGAAAATTAACTATTTTATCACTGAAACTTTCTGTAGAGTTTTCTCTTGTAATTAAAAGACTTTTCTGGAGCAGCGATTTTGAAATAGATGGCAAAGTTTTTAAATTCCTTCTATAGTAGTTTAATTATCCTTTCTATTTAGTATATTAAAATAAAACTAAGTCCCAGGGGAAATAATGTACGTTTTATATAGGAAATTCCTTTGTATAATTATTTTTTACCAAGACTGACAGACAAAAAACTTCAATGAAGATTGGTGCTTTTTATGAAATTATAGGATGAAAGTGTTGCGATTTCTTAAAACTGTATTTTTTTTACTTGCCCAGTTCTATTCTTTAATATTACATTCTTTGTGCTTACGCGTTGGTCTAGTGGCTAGCACACTCACCTTTGGTGCGAGAATTCCAGGGTTCGATTCCCGTGAGACCAAAGCCCAGTGTTGACACCCAGCATCGTGAAAAAAAGGAGAAGCTACAATTGATAGCGCACCTAGGTAGCGAAGGCCAGAACTAAACAGCGAGGGAATGGTGGCATGCTTACTTACTACCATAGGACGCCCAATACTTATATCGCCTTCTGCCAAGCCTTGGTCCTTATGGACTGTTGAACCATAGGTTTATTACTTTCTTTTTTACTCCTGCAAGAAGACTATAATCGTGTAACATTTTTAATATCGAGTTTTCACCGGAAGTACACATTTTGAGATCCCTTGAGTCCATGAAAAAAATTGTTTTCAAAAATGATCTCTGTGTATATGCATGTATGTATGTATGTTTACATGAGTATATAAACATACTTGAAATTCCGTTTGGGTATCACCATGGGGATTCGACAGAAAGTTAGCTAAAATTCTTCAACTGGAAATACCACTTTACTGAATTTTTTTTACAATTTTCTCAAAAACGGCTCCATCGATTTTCTTTAAACTTCGTACATTATGAAGAACCCTACATTATAATGAGCTACAACTTTTATTTGAAACATTTTTCAAGGTAAATTCTTTAAGGATTTTTTTCCATTGTGGGCTGGACTTATATTTTCTTCTAAAGTGCATTTTAGTTTACTTTTTTTAATACGATTCCTTCATTTAAATAACATTAATTAGAATTAAATTTGCTGTCAAAATTACGAGTTTGAAGCAAATCGGTTTGACCGGAAATGCATTTTTACTGAACATGATTTTTTTCTCTGCGATGTTCTCCTTAATGAAAACACCGCCCAGACTCTGTTATACTACTATGCATTTAGAGATCTATCATCACTTTTGGTTTTGAAACTTTTTGCTGTGAGAAATATTCATTTAAAGAAGTTTTGAGAGAGGATGGAGTGAGTGTTTCACATCAGAATTTTTTTTAATAAATATTTTATTAACTTTATCATTTACTCATCATCTGTTTTTTTTTTCTTAATTGTTTATGTTTCAGAATGTTGATATTGTTAATCATAGTTATCACTTTCTTACTTTTATTATTGGATTATAATAAGCGTAAATACTGGTCACGCAGAGGTGTCCCGCAAAGCCCATCTTTACCATTTTTCGGACACTTTTTACCAGTTGTTAAATTGGAAAAAGGGCCGGCTGAAGTCTATAATGAAGGTTATCACTATTCTGGTAGTGACAAACCATATTTAGGACTATATGAATTTTGGCGTCCTATACTGCTTATTAAAGATCCATATCTTATTGAGAAAATCGTTGTTAAAGATATGTCCTATTTTCTGGATCATCCGAGATGGGTATTTGATGACAAAACATTTATGGGTGATAGTATTTTCAATTTAAAAGGTAAACTATTATTATTATTATTATTATTATTGTTATTATTATTGTTATTATTATTATTATTATTATTATTATTATTATTATTGTTATTATTAATGCAATTGAAATCTTTTTTAAACAGAATTATGTGTAACTGTTTCCGCTATATGCAATTATTATTATTACACAGTAATATAAAGGAATGGTGGACCGCGACGTTGCTAAAAATTTATGAAGTAGTCCTTATCTTACTTAGGTTTCCCCTGCTGTTAATATCTTTAACGTTGTTTAGCAATCCTTAACGAGCACTTTTTTTTTTTTAAATTTTTAGTGAAAAAACGGTTAACACGAAAAGATTTCACTTCTTGGACTAACAAAATACACATCATGTTTTCTGCAGTCACATCACGGCATGCAGATTTTTTGGCTAATTTTTTTGTTCGTTAAAAGTTAAACAGTAAAAAAGTTAAAAGGTATTTCGATAAACAATGGCTGCCACTGATGCTAGGTTTCCGCTTGTATTTGAGTACGTAAAGGCAAAACATTTCAGTTAGTTTTCGAATACGGTGAATTTTGTGTTAAAATCAGCGAATTCTGTGTTTGTTTGTTTTATTTGTAATTTTAATACACAAACTTATTGTTTTACGTGTACAATCGCAGAGAAATCGGGAGGAAAACAAACCGCTATTTTATCAAGTAACATGAAATTTTTTTAATACGAAAAAATATTTCGGTGCCCTCAGTTTCGAGTTACACGTTTTTCACTGTACATATAGCCATTCCATTCTCTTCCTCGCATTGATTCTCGCACTTCTTTTCCCAAATAATTCCGGGTATTCCTCTTGGTTTCCTATCTTTCAACTTTTGCCGCGTTTGTCAATTTTGCGGACAGATTTCAGTCCATTCATTATCTCAGTATTTGATGTTATCAAACATTTGGGTATAACGCCTTAGCTATAACTGTATCTAACCTTTCTCCTACTGTCCTACTGGTTTACACTGACTAGATAGCGCATATCTGTAGCCTGAATCGATATCTATTCGCACTTGTAAATATCCATGACTGGCCTTATATGTTAGCTTGGGTAAAAAAACTTCTATTTTTATTCTTTTGGAGACATCTCTTTTAGAAAAGAGCCCATTACCAATTCCATGGAATAGTCTTCCATCGGAGCCACTTCTCTCCCTTATTTCACCATCTATTTGAGCTTCTAGTTACAAGAAGTTCTCTTTACTCGATCTAGCTCCTGATCAATTAACCGCACAATTTTCATACTTTCCCGCTCCCGGATTTCAAGCCTTGTGATTTTTTTTCTTATGTTTAATTACATTTTTCTCCTATCCAACTTAATGATGAATCCAACAAACAGAAATTAAGCTGAATATTTCTGGCGTTGTCGGCGAGTTCTGCTAAGTGACCGGTGAACTCTGCTGGCAAAGAACATTGAATTAGTCTCATATTTCTGGTTGCCCTGAATATAATGTTTCAGCTTCCTTTTCGCTTTATACAAGGCTGAGTCTCACAATACCAAATCAAAGAGTAGTGGGCTCAAACTGTAACCTTGTCTAATTCCCAATTCCTTTCATAATTCCGTTTCAAAAATTTGAAAACATGATTGCAATAGTTTACTACCTCTTGAGTCAAGCGCTGGTGGGGATTGTGCGGACAACCAATAAAAGTGCTAAACCAAGGGAAAAGTTGACAATTTTGTTCAGGAAAGTTGGCTCCCTGTGTATAACAAAAAAAAATTGGAATAATATCACCCAATAGATTCCTAAAAAAATGATGTATTATCTCATTAATAATGAAACACAGCCAATTGTAGCTGGCAAGAATTGTAACTAATTACTAATTATTATGTACTTCGAGTTCGGTTCAATAAACTATAAAATTATCTTAAGTCATTAACGTTATCATTTTTAATAAGCCATCTTATGGCACTCTAAGATAATCAGAATTGTTAAGTCTGACCTTTCCTTTTTATATATTTTGCTAGAGCTAACAACAACATCAATTAAACAAAACAAAAAAAAACGAAACTTACCATTATCATATTCACCTTAAATTATCCTCATTTGCAGGTAATCTATGGCGAGCAATGAGATATCAAATGACACCGTCCTTTACTTTCAAACGTATGAAAACATTATTTCCACATTTAAAGGAGTCCATCACATTGCCGAGTGGACATGAATTTGAAGCAAAACCCTTATTCAGAACTGTTGCTTTTGATACAATTTTGGCATTTTTTGGTGTAAAAATTTCAAACAGAGGAGAATTTGAAAACATAAATAAACTTTTGAATGATGTATCCAATTATAGGTAAGAGCAAACTTATTTGCTGTAAGTAAACTTATTTAGCCCGCAAAGACAACCCCACCGTTATTGTGTACAGAACACTATACAAGACAATTAAACTACATACACTCTACTCTTTATAGACAACGACAAACACAGTACACAAACCAGGGTCTCCATCCCTAGTTAATTGGTGTAAGCCAAGGAAGAAGGAAGGGATAATTAGCTCATGGATTCGCGCTGGTCCCGGCTTTTCGCTTCCTCTCACCTTTTCGCCTGCCTCTTCAGCTCACTACCCGGTGATGGGCAATGTTGTCTGCAGTTAAAGAACACTGCTCGGAGGCCCGCAATGCACTGAGAAGACTCAGAGAGCACAGTAGATCTTTCGAAGCCGCAATATACACTCTGTAACAATAATATAAAAGTATTTGTTGACCTTTGATGAATTATGTTATGAAGAAATTTGGTGAGGATCTGTCAAGAAAGAAACATTCAATTATGCCAACTTTCCGACAGAGTTTCCTGTCTTTATCAAGTCTTTAATATATAGATAGTCATGAAGATGTGGAGAAAGAATCTGGTCGTGTCAAAGTTTCGAAATTGACATGGTCAATTCCAGTTAGTTTTCCACCGGAAAAATTCTGTTCTGTAGATGATTTAAGGACAAGAAACAAGTAACTTTTATTTTTCTTTTTTTATGTTTCTGCGATGTAACAAAAAATGTGTATGTTTAAAAATTCTCTCTCCACATCTTCACGACTTTTATTAAAGCCTTGATAAAGACTGGAAACTGTCGAAGCGTTGGCATAATTTAATGTTTCTTTCTTGACCGATCCTCACCAAATTTCTTCATAACAAACTCTATAACAATCTAAATAAAAAAAAATAACTTACTTGATTGAATACTAAAATTAACAAATGAACAATGGCCATGACAATTAACAAATGGTCAGATTTTGACCTCAAACGGAATGTCAAATTTGAGTGGCTGTGAGTTTTTACTTTCTTCTGTTATTCCCCCTAGTACGAGGTATTGTGGTCATGTCAAATTTTCGAAATTGACATGGTGGTGGTTAGTTTTCCACCGGAAGTACACATGTTATAAGGCTCCCCTGAGTACTAAAAACATGTTTTTTAGTGTGTATGTTTGTATGTGACCAAGCGAAATTCTTAGCGTTAAATTTAAAATTTTGTTTAGTTTCAATATTACTAGGCCTCTATACAGTAGCCAATAATGTAATCACAATTCTACTATCTGCCTAGAGTACTTACTTGTCCTCCACTACAGTTAACACCTTGTAGATAATCGCTACAATTTTCGTTTAAATCTGCGAAAACATGAATTGATACTCACTGACTGACTCCTGTTCATCAGGCTTCTGTTGAGATCTCAGGAATAATCAGATATGAGCAATTATTAATTGTTACATTTTTTAATTTCATTTCCTACAGTAATTGCGATCGTCCAATTTTGGATTTTTTTTTTTTTATTCCTCTCTGTATATTTAGGAAATATCTGGAAAAACGAAAGAAAACGCGAGAAGCTCAATTTCTATTTTCCGTTCAAGTATTCTCTGTACACTTGCACGAAGTTTTATAAATTTTTCTTGAAGATTCTTCCAAGGAATTTCTTTAAATATCAAAAACTAATTCTCCATTTAGTTGACAATTATACGGTGCAAGAGCCATGAAACAACTTCTACCGTAATTGAGCGATCCCCCCCCCCCAAACTATAATGTAGTAATAAAAAGTTGTGTGAATGTGAATTTAATAAGTCAAACCCTGGCCGTAAAGATGATTACGTAACTATCCTATTTGCGCTGTATAAAATGTTGATAGTTCCTGGTCAATCAATTTAATTTTATTTCAAGTAGTATCTGTTGGATCTCAATCAGATAAATAATTAATATTCTTAATTACCCATTTTCCAGGTTCTATGAGCTGCTAGTAGTACAGCATTTCCCGACGATTTCTGAACTGTTTGGTGTGAGATTCATCAAAAGTTCTACAGATAGCTTTGTAAAAAACTTTCAACAGATTATCTCCTCAAATGTTGGCCTTGAATTCACAAAAGTACTTCAAAAAATTAGAGATATGAAAGTATTAAAACTCAGAAGTAAAGATTTATATATTGATAAAGACAAAGATGAAGTTTATGAATTTGGTAAGTTTTATTATACTGTTAAGCGAATATTTTATTTTTAATTTAATTTTATGTTTATAATAATTTTTTATTTATTTATTATTTTTTTTTATAGATGTGTCAGATAAACTTATTGACGGACAGGTCGGTCAGTTTCTATTGGCTGGTCTTGATGTGAACGCAAATTCTTTAATGTGGTTAGCATATGAGTTAGCGCAATATCCAGAGGTTCAAAGAAAAGCTAGAGAAGAGATAAGACGGGTATTGAAACAGCATGGGGGGGAATGGTCTTATCTGGCCGTACAAGATATGAAATACATCGCCCAATGTGCACACGGTAATTATCTATTTATATATTTTTTTAGTAAACTCTCACTATTTGCTGTAAAAGGAAATAAATTAAGGCAAAGCTGGCGGCGAGAAATCAATGCATGTATGTATGACATACATCAATACCAAAATAGTAGTAGTCTATAACACTCTGATCAGGCCGACAGTCATATGTGCCAGTGAAACCTGGGTACTAACAAAAGAAAGTGTAAGCATTCTTGGGATATGGGAAAGAAACGTGTTCCATAAAATATATGGCCCGAGATATATATAAACGGGGCCTGATCCAACATGGAATCGAGGGGTTTTTCGATAAGCCGTACATAATAGCCCATATAAAGAAGGATAGGTGGTGGTTGTTGGTGTAGTGGTTATCAGCATGGACTTGTAAGTGGGAGGACGCCAGATCGAGTCCCGCTTATAACTGGCAAATTTTATATTTTTAAAAAAAATGTAAATGGTAAAGTAGGTGCTTCCGCCCTCGTCCATGACACCTAATTAGTAGCTGGACGTTAAGCCCGCCTGAAAAAATAGGCATTACTTTACCTTTTAAAGAAGGATAGAATGAGATGGCTAGGTCATATGGAGCGAATGTTTAATGAAAGGCTGCCAAAGTGAATCATGTATAGCTGGTTAGGTGGTGCAAGGAGGGAGGGAAAGTGGCTGGAGGATTTAGGATGTCCGGAACTGGGATTTAGAAGATGGCGTCTCAAGGCTCAAGATCGAGTAGAATGGGGCAAACTTATTTAGGAGGGCATCAGAGACATTTTCCGTGGTAGCCTGCTTCATTTTGTGGTCATCGACCGGTTTCGGGCGTTCGCCCATCTTCAGGATGCGTTTTTCAGACACTCAGTGTGTAAACTAAGTTTGCTCTGTGCTAGTCTGTGTTGTCACACTGTCTGAAAAACGCATCCTGAAGATGGGCGAACGCCCGAAACCGGTCGATGACCACATAATGAAGCAGGCTACCACGGAAAATGTCTCTGATGCTTTCCAGCTCTGCGGAACCAACCACCACAACAATTATTTAGGTGGGCTTGGTCTAATTAATAGATTTTCTTTAAAACTGCAATACTTTACAAACGTTTATTTAAAAGCTGTCCATTAAAAAAAGATAGTATGGGTTATAACTGAGTGGACACTATGGGCGCCCTTTGTCATAACCAGCAAAACTTGTAGCGGCAGTTTCAATTTATGAATCTAACTGAGAGACTTCCAAAACCCCTCTAAAATCAATTACCTATTCAGTAAAGTGGCACTTCCGGTTTTCCAATTTTTTTCAAATTTGGTATTTTAGCAATGCTTTCCCATTATATAGACAGTAGGACCATATTTTACATTGAAATGGTACTTAGTGGGAAAGCTTAACGCTATTGTTGAAATCAATCACTTCCATTTTCCTTAGAAAATGTTTCAAATAAAAGTGATAGGTATTCGTATATATAGATAATATACGAAGTTTAAAGAAAATCATTGGTGCCATTTTCGTCTAAATTCAATAAAATCCCACTTTCGGTTGATGGCTTTTGGCCAAAACCAAATTTATTATCCCGTTATATTCCAGATAACAAATTCTCGAAGACGTCTAAGGCGCTAGTGGCCTCACGATCTCCGTTCTACAGATGAAGAGAGCAATTAATTCGAATAATTAATTAGGATGTGTTACCGCTGGGTAGCTTCTGCCCTCGTTTAGTATGTGAGGTGTGACAGTATTACTTATAGCGCAATTAGTGCTGGTGTAACAATTCGAGTAATAATAATTTAAAAAATTTTACTAAACGGAGTAAGAGAAAATCGTGTAAACTGTCGCACACCAGATTTTTCTTTTTCTGCATCTAGACACTTCAATTATCACCACAATTTTCGATCTGGCAAGGTTACCGTTTCGTTTTTAACATAGATATACTTTTAGTTGTATGTTTCAATTAACAATATCAATGATAATAAATTTTAAATTTATTTCTAGAAAGTTTAAGACTTCATCCACCATTACCATTTATGTTCCGCACATGTACAACCACATATACAACCTCTGATGGATTAACTATCGATGAAGGCACTAAACTCGTAATGCCCTCACTATCAATACATATGGATCCAAAATATTATCCAGATCCAAAGATTTTCAGACCAGAAAGATTTGATCCTGATGAATCGTTTAACAAATATACTTGGTTACCATTTGGTGAAGGTCCACGAAAATGTTTAGGTAAGATGTTCATTTTTATTATTATTTTTTTTTAATTTGTGGCCATTGTTTTTGTTTTTGTTTTTTTGTGAAAAAATACAGATGTTCTTTGTATTGTTCCCAGGTATGAGACTTGCTCAATTATTGTTGAAGACAACAATGAGTCAAATTTTGGAGAATTTTGAACTATCTTTGAGTGAAAAAACTAAATATCCAGTAAGGGATGATATAAAATCATTTTTAGGTGCCCCACGTGACAAAATTTACATTAATTTGAAACCTGTTTCGGCTTAACTTTGTTCTTGTTTTTTTATCCTGATAAAATTACGTTAAAAATGGATTATTCAAGATCATTTAATTTAAATTTTTCCGTTAAAAACTTAGTGGATTAGGATCATCAGATCATGTTTAGAGAAATTATATTTTTCATAAAGTTTTTAATTGAAAAATGAGATTTTTTTTTTTTGTTTTAAATTCGTTTACGTCATTCACGCAGAAGGTGGTTTAAATAAAATAAAAATATATATAAACTATTCCGCGAGAAGCTTATCGTCAAAGTTTGGTAGCTCGCAGCACCGCTTAACCTTCAGATCAAGTTGCATGTTGTTGTATCATCAAGAAAAACCAAAAAACTTCCCGGAGGATATTAAGGAATTGATTAAAAAATATCTAAAAACGAACAGGAAGAGTATTATAATGCACAACTGATAGAATATTTTTGATAGGAATTTACAGATTATTATAATTATTCAAAAGAGGGGAGAGACTTATGTTCTCCAAAGCATTTCTGGACCTAAACAAATAATAACAACTATAGGGTCTAAAACAAAATCCTGACCCAGGTCTAACCCACCAGTCAAATCGAATCATAATCTTTCAAAGATAAAAGCCTCAACACTTTTCACAGACGAAAGAAATGCCTCGAACTTAATTCCCTTACACCCCAAACAATCTGGTCATGAGATATGGATTTCTCTTCCTGTGTCTCACAAATAGGGTTGCCAGATCTAATATATTTAATATCACCCTGATATATTTTGTTCTTAATCATGTATGATATCAGACTCTAAATATATGTCTAAAAATGATATATTTATCAGATCACATTTATGATAACAATAATAATGCGCATTAGCGCGCTCATCTCACGCCACACAATCATCAGTGAACAAGTAGTGAATGCTGATTGGTTGATAGGTGTCTCGTTTATGGCGCACGCATAGCTTGCGCCAAAGCATACCGCGCCGGTTCCGCTCTCGCCAAGAGTCAAAAATGACAAAACTAAAAATTTAGGCTACAAATACTTAAAGGTTGCTCTGTACCAACTGACAATCAGATGACATTCACGTCTAAGATTTTATGGCCACAGCTGTATGTGCATTATTTTCGTTATACATTAACAAATTTTAAAAAATTTAAGCTGGTTTTTATTTAATACAGTTTTCAAAAAAATTTGGTATATTTCTTTCCTAAATGATATATTTTTGAAATGAAGGAAAAGGATCGTGAGTTTCGGTCTTTTTTTGAAAAAAATAAAAAAACTTAATTCTTGCCAAACGTTTCGACAATATATGTCTTTTTCAAGGCATAAAAAAATAAAACCATTAAATAATCTTTAAAAAACATATCAAACTTGAAAAACTTATGTATAATTTTGTAAATAAAAAGTTGAGAACACCTAAACAACACAGAATCGTGTTCAGGTGTTCATTCTGTGTTGTTGAGGTGTTCTTAACTTTTTATTTACAAACACAGAATCTGTGTTTATTCTGTGTTGTTGAGGTGTTATCAACTTTTTATTTACAAAATTATACATAAGTTTTCAAGTTTGATATGTTTTTAAAGATTATTTAATAGTTTTTATTTTTTATGCCTTGAAAAAGACAGTATATTTGTCGAAACGTTGGCAAGAATTTGTTTTTTTATTTTTTTCAAAAAAAGACCGAAACTCACGATCCTTTTCCTTCATACAAGCAACGGTCGAGAAGAATCATCCATATTTTTGAAATCTCAATTATATATATTTACATTTTTCACCTGGCAACTCTACACACAAACTCGTAACAGAAAAGGGATCTGGCACATAGGGTTGTATCAAGCCACAACAAAACCCAGTAAGGGATCCGACCGTATAGCGCTGAGTGAAATCTGTGAAAGACACAGCAAGATCTGAGAATGAATAAATCGAATTGTAATAAAAAAAAAAAATAATAACACCTTGAAAACTGGAATGAACTTAGGAACTAAAAAGAAGGAAGGAAAAGGTAATTATTTACTAAAAAAAATACTTTTTACTTCTGCAACAGTTGAATAATATGACAATAATTATTCAACTAAAAGCAGTGGCTAAGGTTGTATTTTTAAACCACGAAAGGTAAAAGTGAACACAGTGTTGTCATCCTTTCAAATTAATAAAATTTGAAATTTGGATCAAGTTGTTTAAAATATATCTATTAATGATAATAAAAATCTTTGACAACTTTTTTAAAATTAATTTGAAATAAATTATCAAAAAACAATTAATATTGTTTAATTTTAACCTAATATTCCATAACCTTCCTGAAGGTAGGACCTTTCTCTTTTCAATGGACAGCAATTTCCTAGCTCTAGAGGTTATTATTACCTTACATGTTATACCAGTTTTGTATTTCCTTTTTACTTCTTTTTAAAAAATAAATTTAATTGTTGTAGAAAAAAAAAATGTAACATTTAATGTAGTGAGAGTAAAGTGCTTTTTACAACTGTCGGTTATTTGATACAATCTCTTATTACTTTCTCTTACTCCTCCTAGTTAGAAGTGTCAATTGTGATCCGAGTCAAAATGCCGAACTTGAGTTTTCATTGGAAATGTAAGTTTTGAGGTCCCTTGAGTTCAAAAAAGTGATTTTTAAAAAACGGTGAGTATGTGAACATCAAAAACGAAAAGTTGCAAGAAGCTCAAATTTGGTGTTCCATTAGCCACTACCACCGCAACGTATCAGTCACGAAGATTTCGAGCAAAATCCATCAACCCGGAAGTGCCACTTAACTGAATGTTTTTTTTTCTTTTTTAGATTTTTGTGAATTTCTCGAAAACGTCTCCAACGATTTTCTTCAAACTTTAAATATTAATTACACATATAAAAAGTTATAACTTTTATTTGCAACATTTCTCCAGGAAAATTCATTTAAGGTTACTCTTGTTTGAGAGGTGAGGTTATATTTTCCTCTAATGTACTAATTGCAGTACAGCAATGTGCTATACAATTCTGTCAACTAAATAATATTAATTAGAGTTATATAAGTTGCCAAAACTCCCTTGTTCGAAGAAAATCCGTTGTGCGGAAGTACTGAATAGATTTTTCAGGTTTTTTTTTGTGATTTTCTCCATAAAAATGCTGACGGTTTTAAAAACTAATAAGAATTGTAAGTGTGAAGAAAATTTGCTATTTTGCAGTAAGAGAAAGTCGTGTGAGTGTTTCACACCAAATAATATATAAGTTATAGATCATAACATAATTAAATGTAATTTCCCGTCAGCACTCTGTAGTCCTAGAAACAATGCAAGTGTGCATTACTAGGAAACCCCCTCCTTACTGCTGTATATGTAACTAGTCTAGATATGGGAGAAGAAAATTTAAATAATTCAATTCTAATTTGTACTTTCATCGGGAAAGAACACAGAGTTCCCAACTAGTGTGTTAAGTGAATATTAACATTATTATTTGTGTATTAATATTATTAATTATATAGATTGTATTTGAAATAAATAAAAATTTTTAAAAACAAATCTATAGACATTAATAATTTAACTGGCGCAGTCGGTAGGACATTTACAAGATCGGGAAAATTGATGAACACAATTCTCCATTCGTCTTAACGATCAACGATCAAGAGAGCCTGCAAATCTTCGAGAGAAACCCTACAAATATGAGTATACAGTCCCTCATTTTCATATCAACACTGTGAGTCTGTTTTTAATACTTGATATTGTTTTTAACATTTATTTCAATACTAATTGTTACTAACAACAATTTTACTACAATTAAGTTCTTATAATTTTAAATTTTAATTATATTTAATTTATTATTTTAATTTCGTTTTGATATTATCTAAGATACATCCTGTCTGTATTTTACCAACTTTAGCCTATCCAATCACAATTAAGCTCATTGTTGTAAATTGAGAAATATTTTCAAGTTCCTTTTCATTAATATTAAAGTATAAAAATTAAGGAAAAATTGAGTCGCTAGTGGAAGCATTAGGTAGTTTAGTGGTTGAGGAACCGAACCAATCTACAATGGTAACTATCGCGGACATAAAAACATTTACTGATACCATTCCGCATTTCAATGGGAATGGAAAACAGTTGAGTCATTTTATTAGCAGGGTAGAGGAGATAAACGAATTGATAGAGAGTTGTCAACCCCCAGTCTCACTCCAAAATAAAAAACTAGCATTCATAAATATAAAAGGAAAATTAATAGACAAAGCGGCTGAAGTAATCCAAGAATTAGATTTTAGTAATTGGGCAGAACTAAAACAATTTTTAGTGTCAAAGTTTGGAAACAAGCAAACGTCTAGTAGCATTTTGCTCGACATAATGTACGCTAAATTTGTAAATAGGAACCCGTCTGATTTCGTTAACCTAATTATTGAAAAATTTCACTCATACAAACAAAAACTAGCCTTAGAAATACGAAACTCGTCCGTTGTTGCCGAACAAAACGAAAAACTGGTGGTATTGCACACAATAGTCTCCTTAAAGGACCCCCTTAGAAATAACTTAGCCACGAGGAACCCACAATCCCTAACTGAATTGGACAGCCTACTCCGTAACGATTTCCAATATTTAAAAGAACCCAATAATGACTATAAACAGAACTTGCCAATGCCAAGAACAGATTACTATAAACAAAAACCAACACAATATAACAAACCTTTAACAAGGACACCGTTAGTAAGACTTCCGGAAAGGACGTACTTCCCCTCCGGTCCTATAAACATCGCACAAAGACCACAACCAAACAGGTACATACCGCCACAACAAAAACAACATAGACCAACACCGATGAGCATTTCCACTAGGAATGCTAGCCATAATGTAGGGCAACAAAATATGCGTACGCCATACAACATACCAATTACTCGGAGCAATTATGCTTTCGAGGAGGTAAATAATATGGAGACTAATGACAGAGACCATAACGAGACAATAAAGCAGAATAATTACCCGTTTGAAGAAACTAACCCACAAGCCACATACAATGAAAGCGATCATTTTTTAGAAGTAAGACAAACACAATCCCCAAATGCCACTTAATGGCTATGGACGAGCAAAGCTCAATACTCCCTTATATCAACTACCCAAGGGACAATTTAAAAATCCTAGTTGATACAGGGAGCACTAAGTCTTTCGTGAACCCTACAGTAGCCAATAAATATTTCAAAGACTACATACGACAGGACCCATTCATAATTTCAACAGCACACGGAGAAAGTAAAGAAAAATTTAGTACATTTATTCCATTAGGGAAATTGTTCAAACAAAAAAATCTAAACCTAAAATTTTATCTTTTCAAATTCAATAGAAATTTTGACATATTATTAGGAATCGATAATCTCAAAAGTCTAAAAGCTGATATTAATCTAACGGAAAATAAATTAGTAACGCCAAGCGCAAAAATTCCCTTGAAATATCTCAATACACAAGAGAAACAGTATTCCTTTCAGTTAACAGGTAAGTCGGAAGAAATAATTAAAATCCCAATTCAAAATCTAAAACAAGGACAAGGAATAATTCCTAACATAAAACTCAAAACCATTGAAATCCCCGAAGGTCTAGTAAAAGTAGAAAATTTTGAAGCCCTATGCCCCATTAAAAACCTAAGTGAAAAAACCCTCCAAATCAAAATAAAGAACCCAATCCCAGTCACCGAAATATTAGATCGTGAAATTAACCAATTTAAAATGTTCGAAATTAGTAATATAGAAAGTAAAGATTCAATTACCTCGCAATTACGCATGGATCATATGAATGATGAGGAAAGGTCCTCAATCATAAAATTAATAAGGCAATTTTCAGACATCTTCTACTCAGAAAACTTACCACTAACATTTACTAACCAAATCAAACACACAATTCAGACAAAAGATGAAATCCCTATATACGCGAAAACCTACAGCTATCCAGAAATTCATAAAAATGAAATTCAAACCCAAATTAATAAAATGCTGGAACAAAAAATAATTCAACCTTCTCATTCCCCGTGGAATGCACCTGTATGGGTTGTTCCCAAGAAATTAGATAATTCTGGCAAACGGAAATGGAGGTTAGTGATTGATTATCGGAAATTAAACGATAAAACAATTGAAGATAAATATCCTATCCCCAATATAACTGACCTTTTGGACAAACTAGGGAAATGTAATTATTTTTCGACATTGGACTTGGCCTCCGGATTCCATCAGGTGGAAATGGAGGAAAATAGCATAAAGAAAACGGCGTTTAGCGTAGATAAAGGACATTACGAGTTCCTGCGAATGCCGTTCGGACTAAAGAACAGCCCCCCACATTTCAACGCGTAATGGATAACGTCCTCAGAGGATTGGATAACGTAATAGTTTATTTAGATGATATTCTTGTTTTCAGCTCAAGTCTACAAGAGCATATTAATAATTTGAAACTTGTATTTACCAGACTAAAAGAAACCAATTTTAAAGTTCAATTGGATAAAACCGAATTTTGTAAAAAGGAGGTTGCCTATTTAGGGCATGTAGTGACACCCGAAGGCGTCAAGCCAAATCCCGAAAAAATTCAGTGTATCCAGAATTTTCCAATCCCCAAAACAGAGAAAGAAATTAAATCATTCCTAGGATTGCTAGGTTACTATAGACGATTTATTCCAAATTTTGCTCAATTAACTAAACCATTTACCAAATGCCTTAAAAAGAATTCAGAAATTAATATTAAAGACCCGGATTATATAGAGTGCTTTAATAAATGCAAAAATGTTTTAAGCAACAATCCGATTCTCCAATACCCGGATTTTTCGAAGACATTCCACTTAACGACTGACGCGAGTAATGTGGCCATAGGAGCCGTACTCAGTCAGAATTTCAACAATGCGGACCTCCCTATTGCTTATGCAAGTAGGACCCTAAATGAATCAGAATCGCACCTTTCAACCATTGAGAAAGAGTTATTGGCGGTCATATGGGCCACTAAACATTTCAGGCCTTACATTTATGGTAGGCATTTTAAAATCTATTGCGATCATAAGCCATTGCAATGGTTATTTTCAATTAAGGAGCCTAATTCTAAGTTGATGAGATGGCGTTTAAAATTGGAAGAGTATGACTACGAGATTAAATATAAAAAAGGTTCGGAAAACAAAGTCGCCGATGCATTATCGCGTATCGAATTAAACATGAATGAAGCTAACACTGGTGACAATGAAATAGATGAAATGTTAGTTCAATTTTTCACAGAACACCCTTCCATCGCGGAAGAAGTGCTCGGAAATAATGATCAAATTGAGACTCAATCTCTAATTGTAAACTTTGACGAACTCGAAGACAATAATGAAAATATAGACAACGACGAAACAGACGGAAATACCGTTCATTCTAATAGTGAAGGTAACACAATAATTTCTATACCCATAGTTGAAGGTCCAGTTAATACCGGGCAAAATCAAATAATTGTTTCAACCGTTGAACATAGCCCTACTAAACCAAAAATATTAAATTTACCCGGACAGAAAAAAAGAATAATAGTTCAAATTTCAAAATCCAATTTCGAATTGGATATTGTAGAATTTATAAAAAATTACATAGCCCCTAAAATAAAATATTCAATATATTTTGAAAACGATATATATGAAGAATTTTATTCCATAATGGCAAGACATTTCAAAGATTCGGAAATCAATTTGGTAAGAAACACAAAAAAATTAATAGACATTGTAGATGAGGAAGAAATTATGGAAATAATTGATAAGTACCACACAAGTAAAACTAATCATCGCGGCATTGATGAAACCGAGGAAAGAATAAAAAATGTTTATTATTGGCCTAATCTAAGAAAATATGTTCAGAACTTCATCAATAAATGTGAAGTATGTAAACTAACAAAATATGATAGAAAACCTTTAAAGCTTAAACTTAATATTACCCCTAATCCTAATAAGCCATTTGAGATAATTCATATGGATACAGTAACATTTGAAAAAACTAAATTCTTAACTTTAATCGACACATTTTCTAGATACGCGCAGGCATATAAATTAAAGTCAGGACAAGGAATTGAAATAGTGAATAAATTAATTAAGTTCTTTTCGCGTCATAACCTCCCGAATAAAATCATTTGCGATAATGGAACGGAGTTTAATAATTCTTTAGTCAAAGAATTATTATCCCTACACAAAATTCAAGTCCATTTTACAAGTTCACAACACCCAGAGTCGAACGGCCCAGTAGAACGACTACACTCAACAATAATAGAACACATTAGATTATTCAACAACCAAGATGCATACAAAAAAGATTCAATCGGCAATAAAGTTAGGCTTGCCATTCTGGCCTATAATAATACAATCCACTCCATCACTAAATTAAAACCAATAGATATAATTAATGGTCATATCGGGAACGACACCCCATTTGCTGCCGACCTTGAAACACAAATTCTCAACGATTATATAAATAATCACAAAGAAAAGACAAAGTTAATTTACCAGAAAATAAATGAAATCAATTCTATATCTAAAGAGAAAGTTATAAATAAAATAAATCAAAACAGGGAAGAGGCTCCTGATTTCCCACAGGAAATATTTGTAAAAAACAAACAAAAACAAAGTAAAACAAAGAACAAATACACGAAACAAAAATTAAAATCACTAAATAAAACTTTAAAAACAGCCGAGATAAATCCCAAGTATCATAACACCCAAGAAAAAATACATTTGTCTAACGTGCAAAGACCAAGAAAATTAAATGAAAATTCTCATGATTTTCCAGGTCCTTCTACGTCACAAGAGGGACAATATTAAAGGATATCAGCATAAATGCAGGCATCCTACCCATAAAACAAGGTCCTGCTAAGCTTCAACAAAAAACACATACTTTGATACATTATTACAACCTTACAGACTTATATTTAGAAGTTGAACTATTAGAAAATCAGTACACCAAAGTTATCCTATACACCAAACAGAATATTACTATTTATGAAGAGTTGGAAACTTCCTTTAACGTGCTCAACTATACAAAAAATGCTGTATTAGATAAAATTAACAACATTAGGATTCACTCAAGTAATAGAAGTAAAAGAGGGATCGTTAACGGGCTCGGAAGTATACTAAAAGCTATTCCGGGAAATTTGGATAACTCTGACGGTGAAAAATTTGAACAATTAATTGAAAATCTAAGAGAAAACGAGCAAAAGATCCAAAATCAAGCAATACTCTATTAATCAAAATATTATTGATAATTTTAAAGAAGCAATACAAACGATAAGATTTAACGGCGAGGAATTAGAGTATAAAATCTTAGAACTTAGTAGAACCATTAATTATAGAATGGACATAAATATTGTAAAAGAGACCCTTAACCAGTTGCAAATTTTATATAACTTAATATTAAATACGTTGCAAGATGTAGAAAACTCTATAACATTCTGCAAATTGAAGTCCCTACATCCAAGCATAATAACCACCCATGACCTCTATCATGAACTTGAAAAAATTTCTCAATACTATAAGGAACAAATGCCTATAGAAGTTAAGTTTGAAAATGTTTTAGCTTATGAGTATTTAATTACAGTACAATGTGAAATTCACTTTGGGAAAATTATTTACAGTTTAGATATACCTATAAATTCTAAAGTTAAATATGAAATATTTAAATTATATTCAATTCCCTCAAAATTCGAATCACAATATGTCACGGTTATTCCTGAGAATAAATATGTATTAAAAACAGTCGATGACAGTGTAATAATACCTTTAAATAATAACTGCAAACAGACGGACAAATTTTATCAATGTTTCGAAAGTGACTTATCCAACCACCACTCAAGATGCGAGAGTGGAATAATCCTACAAGAATCACCATATAACTGCAGCTTTGTTAAACTCTACATAAAAGAAAACCATATTGAACTTATAAAGGAAATAAACCAATATTTGATCATTTTCACACAACCAGACAAAATTTTAATTGTTGAAAAAGAAGATTCGGAAACAAAGACAATACATGGCATATATCTTAAGAAAACTGAAGAAGCCACTGTTTATTACAAAGGTAACAAGCTGATTCACCTGTCACACACGAATGGACATCATCGTATACTTCCAACTATCAACTTTAATCTAACCCAACAGAGAACTCCCGAAATGGAAATCCACCTCAAGAAATTCACACTTCAAGACATATCTTTAAATCCTGTAATCCCTATAAGAGAAAGTAAGAGAAATAACAATGATAATTATTTGTGGATAATAATCATATGTTGTATTGTTATTAACATCATTAGTATTACTGTTTACCTAATATGTAAATTTAAACCATTTAAACTTAAACTCAGATTAAAAAAGCCTAAACCACCTGTAAACAATACTGAAGAAAATCAATTCACAATTAATATTTAAGTTTTACAGAATTTGTACCCAAATGTATTAGAATTAGTAAATAAGAATTATAAGTATAAGAAAGTATTGTACAATTAATTAGTATATAAGAATAGTAAATAGGAATTATTGCATAAAGAAATTGTATGGGTAAAATAATTGATTGATTTGTATTTTCATTCTTCCTAGGGGAAGTCGAATTTAAAGGGGGAGGAGTTATAGATCATAACATAATTAAATGTAATTTCCCGTCAGCACTCTGTAGTCCTAGAAACAATGCAAGTGTGCATTACTAGGAAACCCCCTCCTTACTGCTGTATATGTAACTAGTCTAGATATGGGAGAAGAAAATTTAAATAATTCAATTCTAATTTGTACTTTCATCGGGAAAGAACACAGAGTTCCCAACTAGTGTGTTAAGTGAATATTAACATTATTATTTGTGTATCAATATTATTAATTATATAGATTGTATTTGAAAGAAATAAAAATTTTTAAAAACAAATCTATAGACATTAATAATTTAACTTATATATATGTAATAAATTGTAATTCACTAAGTTACAAGGATTAGTTACATTTTTCCTTCCTTAATTTCTGTTTCTCCCTCCACTAAATGTTTGATGAATTATTTATCTTTCTTAATCCCCACTTTTTGACCTAGCATTAAGATCGTAGTATAGATTGTAGTTGTTTCAAATTTTTGTGAGATTGTTTAGAAGATTACAGCATTACTAAAAAAGAGTAAGTTATTATTATTTATATTTATATTTTTGGCCATATATTTTTTATATGTGGATGGGTCCGCAATGCTGGATAACATCGGGTATTTTCATCCATATTTTTATACAGAATTCTTTACACGAACTTGGTGAATTTGCTCTGATGACGGATAGAAATGTGAAACCGGTCAGGAACAAAAGGAATATGCATGCTACAGGATGGATTAAATATCAGACGTATTTTTACTTTCTCTTACTCCTAGTAAGTGGAAACATTATGATCGTCTTAAATTGTCTATATCGAGTTCTGATTGAGATTCCCTGAATTCAAAAAGATGTTTTTAGAAATTGGTGGGGGGGTGTAGTTTGCTGGAAGGTCATTTTATTATAGTTTAGTTACTCCCATTGATAGAAAATTGAAGACAAGCGAACATTTATGTAAAAATTATAAGTTTAATGAAAATATATCAATTACAATTCATTCTATAAACTGCAGTAAGACAAAATGGTGTGAGCGTTTCACAGCAGATTTTTTTCTTTTTTTTTTATTGGAAGCAAAATATTTCAAGTTTTCATTTTAAAGTTGTCTGACGCTTTCAAATCGTATTATATTAAGATTTCATTATCTAAGGTTAAGAAATAAAGTAACTCTCATTTAATTCAAAGCAACCGTCTACTTGTCAGTTCATCTCTTAAGTCAATTATATACCATTCGTTTATGCTTTATATATAAATATACATAGACTTTATATATAGACTGTGGTTCTGCAGAAATAGACAAATCTTTTTTCACGGTAACTATTGTCATACTGACACTACAAGTAGTTTCACCTATTACTTTCTCTAACTCCAAGTAAGAGGAAGTATTGTAATCGTGTCAAATTTTCGATATCGATTTCACCGGAAATACATGTTTGAAGGTTCCCTGAATCCAAAAAAGTTTTGGAAAATGGTCGTGTGTGTGAGTGTGGTACGGCATAGATCAAAAACGAAAAATCACAGTGAGTGAAAGTCGTATGAGTGATTTTCACACCTGATTTTTACTTTCTCTGACTCACTACTAAGAGGAAGTATTGAGATCGTCTAAAATTTACGAAAATGAGTTTTCACCGGAAATATATGTTTTGGGGTCCCTTGGGTATGAAACAAAAAATGCATCTGAGACCCGGAAGTGCAACTTTGAATGTACCCTCCCCTCCCCTCCCCCCACACACATAACTTTAACCTAAAGTTCTATAACCTTCCTGAAGGTAAACTTTTTTCTTTTCAATGGACAACATGTTATACCAGTTTTTATTTCCTGTTTACTTATTTTACTTTCTCCTTACTCCTAGTAAGAGGAAGTATTGTAATCGTGCCAAATTTTCGATATCGAGTTTTCACCGGATATCTGTTTCGAGTACAAAAAAGTGTTTTTTAGCAAATGGACAGAATGTAAGTGTGTGTGTGTCTGTGTGTATATATGTCAACAGCATAGCTCAAAAACGAAAGATCGTAGAAAGTTGAAACTTGATATTCCGTTTAGGTATCACCATGGCATCTGACAGTGGGTCATCTGTCAAAATTCCTCAACCGGAAGTACCACTTTACTTGTTGTTTTTTTTTTAATTTTTTGCGTTTTTCTCAAAAATGGCGATTTTTTCTAAACTTGGTGTATCTATTACATATACAAAGAGCTGCAACTTTTATTTAAAACATTTCTCCGGAAAATTCATTTAAGGGTACTTTTGAAGGAGGGGTGGGGTTACGCTTCCTCTAAAGTGCTATTTTAGTTTATTACTCAATTCTGTTATCTAAATAATGTTAATTAGAATTCAATATGTTGTTGAAATTTCGAGTTTGAAAAAAATCGTATGACTCGGGAGTGCGTTTTCTTTACCAATTTACTATATAATTTTTTCACTTTTTCGCGATTTTCTAAAAAATGGCTGCAACGATTTTCTTGAAACATCATATATAAACTACATATACAATTATCTGCAACTTTTATTTAAAACATTTCTCTAGGACAATTCATTTAAGGGCACTTTTAGGGGAGGGTGGGGTTATGTTTTTTCTAACGTGCCCATCACTATTGATTATACACTGATATACAATTCTATCATACAAACAAAATTTATTAGAAATAAATGGATTGCCAAAATTTCGAGTTTCAAGAAAATTAGTAAACCGGAAGTGCGCTTGTAATGTACAGTTTTTTCAGTTTACGATGAATTTCATTAAATTTGGTACACAAAGCATAAAATTTGTTGTACCACTAGTTGAACCACAAAACCGTAGAAAGTTGAAACTTGATATTCCGTTTAGGTATCACCATGACATCTGACAGTAGGTTATCTGTCAAAATTCCTCAACCGGAAGTACCACTGAACTAGTTGTTCTCAAAAACGGCTCTGACGATTTTCTTCAAAGTTGGTATATTAACTACAACTTTTATTTGAAACATTTTCTCTAAAGTACCATCATAGTTGATTATACAATTCTATCATTCAAACAAAATTAATTTGTTGCAGAAAAAATGAAACATTTAAAGTAACGGGAGTAAAGTCTTTTTTACAACTCTGGATTATTTGATACAATCGCTTATTACTTTCTCTTACTTCTCTGTAAGAGGGAGTGTGGCGATCGTGGAAATTTCTGAAATTGAGTTTTACCGGAAATACACCTTTTGAGGTTTTCTGAGTAAAGAAAAAATGTTTTTAGCCAATGGTCTGTTCTGTATGCGCGTGCCTCTGTGTGTGTGTGTGTGTTAATAGAATAACTCAGAAATGTGCACTACCAGATTTCGGGCAAAATCCATCACCTGGAGTGCAATTTTTACTGAATACATTTTTCAGTTTTTGTGAATTTTATTTTCAGATTTTCTCGATCATGGTTCCAACGATTTTCTCTAAAATTCGTTTACTATTTATACATATAAATGGCTATCACTTTTAATTGAACCATTTTACTGGAAAAAAAAAATTATTTTTCTTTGAAACTAAAATAAGATAACGTTAGATATTTAAACGGGAGAACGAAGTTTTTTTCAATGTTTTGGCGCTGCCTAGTGGATGACAGTAGAAACATTCAGTTTCTACCAGTCATTACCAGTCATCTGGGCTAATTACATATATACCTCATCACTTCTATACTTATTCCAGGACAACTGCATCTATTACTATTTCATCATTTTTTTTTTTTATGCAAATAACGCAGTAATAAATGTAAATTAAATATTAGTTGTTTTTATTATTATTATTATTATTATTATTATTATTATTAAGAACAACATTAAAAATAAAAAGGTGTGAATAATTATTGTGTAATGACAACTATGTATATTTGCTACATATGTAAAACTTAATTAAAACTATGAATTTCCAATCATTGATGTATCCAGTTGTAAACGATCACAATTACAATTCTTTTTTAAACTGATAATTGCCCAAGTTAGTTATAAAGAAGATAAAACACCTTTCCATAAACCAAGTTCCATAAATTTTACTAAATGTTTACTTGTCTTCAGTTGTAATAATGAATGGGAGAAACCAAATTTAAAAATATAACTTTTTACAAGGAAACCATACCGGTTTCTGTTTTTCATCCATCGTCAGTGTAAAGTTAAGAAGTCCGTGTAGAGAGTTGAATTCAACTTAATGTTTCTGTTACTCACTACACTTGAACAGAAACATCAAGTTGAAGTCAACATTCTACACGAACTTCATAACTTGACTCTGACGATGGATGAAAATTCGAAACCGATCAGGAACAACAGAAATATGTATGCTATGACGGATAAAATACTAGATATGTAAGTTGGTCTTTTAAGTGAGTATTTGATGCTGTAATTGTCCAGTATTTTAAAGCATATTTTTTAAGATAAGCTATCTGTTAAATAATAGTATACGATTTTATTGGGACGAAGAGGAAGGTGTATCACTAAGAAGAAAGAAGATTTCCAATTACTTACTGCTTGCCCCATGGTTAAATCGAAGGATGGTCCAAATAACTCATTATCACATCAGGGAGTTGCCCGCAAGATGTCATGATGAGAAATCAACATTACCTAAATAGGATTTAAATCAATCTTCAAGTTTAATCTCTTCTCATATCAGGGTGATTTACGCATCTCCTCTTTATTGTGATTACATAAAGTGGGTGTTAGGGCATTTAATTTAAATTTGAATTCCTATATGTACAGAAGGCTGTGTATAAAAGGAAGTAGTGGGGGAATCGCTCTATACATTTTAAAGGCAGTACGATCTCAACTCTTGTGCGATACACTCACAATTACAAATAAACATTTTCTTCATTCAATTGCTTTATTAATTGAACCAGTCTACAACACAACATTCCAGGCTCAGGGAGGGCATTCAAGAATAGTAGTACGCGCCCGAAGCCTAACATAATTTGGTCCACCAGCCCGGGCAAGAGGATAAAGAGAAGTGTTCAGAAAAATTCACTAACGAGCTTCAGCAGTCAAGTTCGTAAGTTTGTGGAAGTTCAGTAACCAACTGAGTAGAGAACAAGGTTAGTGGCTCTAATTCCTTTTCCTTTTTAAATTCAAAATTATTTTTTCTTTCGTTTCCTTTCTTTATATTGCCTCTGTTTAATTTCATAAAACTGCATGACAATGCAAGAAGAAAAGATAAAAGAGTTTATCAGAGCAAGGGGATACATTAAATCCTCACTAACTCGAATGAAAACGTTTAGTGACAAATTAACATTCGACTACACAGAAATTAATGAAATTAAGGCTAGAATGGAAAAATTAAAAGAATATGGAATCAGTTTTTCGATATTCAAGGAAAATTATCTACCTCCTGCTCTGATGATTCAACAGATATTGATGATGAATCCGAAATATTCGAAAATAAATATTTTTCTACAATGGGAAAGTTCGAAACAATATTAAACGTAATCAAGTAAATATAAATTCTCAATTAAAAATCCATTAAAGGTTAACAACATCATAAGTAGTATAGAAATGGGGCAGCTGGCGCACCTTTTTTGAGTGCCAACTTTCCCCTCACCCCGGCCCCCTTTGGTTACGGCCCTGACCCCACCTCTCCTCTCCATCCCACCCCTCCGAAGCCACGCATACTTACCCCTACTCCTATTCCAACGATCAATCATCGAACTGGACGAGCACTTGGGCCACGCAAACTTACCCCCACCCCTATTCCAACGACCAATCATCGCACTGGACGAGCACTTTGACAATGCCTCCTTACCCCCAACACTTCCCACCGACCAATCACAGATCTCGTCGAACACTTAAACCACGCCCACTTCCCCCCACCGGTCAATCATCGATTTCTACAAGCCCTAAACCACGCCCACTTACCATCCAATCCGATGGCTCTATTTTCTCTCCCCACTCCTTAACCTATCATCCAAATCTATGACTTAATTACCCCCACTCCTTAAGCTATCATCCAAACCGATGACTCCATTTTCTTTCCACCTCCAACCAGTTAACTCATCCCCACAACAAGATGGCGGAACCTAACACTGTAACACACCACCCCTCTCCTGATTCAAGGCTGGAGGAGTATATTATATGAAAAAACTTGTGTTGCCTGCGATTCGATCCTCAATCTTTAGGTTGGAAGTCCATCACAATAACGAATCTGCCACAATGGTCCTCTCGCTAGCTATAATTTTCAACGTACACTTCTATCTTAACCCCCGCACTATCATAATTTTTTATTCCCGCTCAACCCACTCACAAAAACATAAAACACAATATGGCGGAGTGACATCTAACTTTCACCACACAATCAAAATAATAATAAAAAAGATTGACTTACCCCTTCCAGCTGCCTGCTGCTGCTGATATTTACACGACGCGCACTTATACAGAACTGAACTCCATCTAGCAAAACAATCTACTATAGTAATGTTTATCCCCACTCCTATGACGTCATTACTAGTTGGAGCATGCGCATATCTGCCGCTTATAGATTAGAAATATCGATTTTAATATATTGTATAACAAAAACACTGCCTTTTCAATATATTAATCGTGTGACGTCACAGCCAATAGCATTGCCAGTGCCTTTATTCATATAAAAAGAAAATCTTATCTTAATCTCCCTATTTATGATTTTTATTTATTAAACTTTGAACTGAAATGAACATATCTTGCCTGTTCGAGCATGTTACTCACGATACAATATTTTAATCCTACTGTGGAAAAAATATTTTCATATACAATGAGTCATGAACACCTGCCCAACTTTGCAAAAAGTTAATATTTTTCATTTCGAACATTGTTAGTAATAATCCTGTTAAGAAAAAAGTATGTTTATACAATGATATACAATGTTAAGACTTAATCTTCTCAAGAGATATGGAGAATATTGCACACCACTAGAAGCTATCCCCACCCATTCTAGTGACGTCATTTTCTCAACCAATCAGAATGTAGAACTATATTGTATTTTGATTATGCGCACTAGCTAATGGAATTGCGGCTCTCACACACTTAGCCAATAGGAACGCATTATTTACATGCAGCTTAATAATCATTATTTTCATCATAACCTAACTTTAACCAGTCATAAAGAAAAAAAGAGTTACTTACCCCATCCAACTGCCTGCTGCTCACATTTTAACACAACACACGCATTCCGATATGCTGACAAACTCCAGAGAAAACTGCCCATCTATAACTTATTATTTTCACTCTATGACGTCACAGCCAATTTACTGTCTTCTAAGTCGACAACGCATATGCAGTGATCGATCTAGAGAATATCCGATTTCACCACATAATACGCATGCTCAAAACACTAGCCAGCCATAGAATTGCAAGTTTCAAACTTCTAAATCTACTACGCATACGCTGTAATCTACGTATGAGAATACTTTTTACTTACATAACAAATAGTACAACCAAAACCGTTGAAGGAGCAACCGTGTATTGCGGGTTTATGAAAATAGTATAATCAAAGCCGTTGAAGGGGCAACCGTGTATTGCGGGTTTGGATAAATAGTATAACCAAAACCGTTGAAGGGGCAACCGTGTATGGCGGGTTTATGAAAATAGTATAAACAAAACCGTTGAAGGGGCAACCGTGTATTGCGGGTTTATGAAAATAGTATAACCAAAACCGTTGAAGGGGCAACCCTGTATTGCGGGTTTATGAAAATAGTATAACCAAAACCGTTGAAGGGGCAACCGTGGATTGCGGGTTTATGAAAATAGTATAACCAAAACCGTTGAAGGGGCAACCGTGTATTCCGGGTTTATGATAATAGTATAACCAAAACCGTTGAAGAGGCAACCGTGTATTGCGATTTTATGAAAATAGTATAACCAAAACCGTTGAAGGGGCAACCGTGTATTGCGGTTTATGAAAATAGTATAACCAAAACCGTTCAAGAGGCAACCGTGTATTGCGGTTTTATGAAAATAGTATAAACAAAACCGTTGAAGGGGCAAACGTGTATTGCGGGTTTATGAAAATAGTATAACCAAAACCGTTGAAGGGGCTACCATGTATTGCGGGTTTATGACAATAGTATAACCAAAACCGTTGAAGGGGCAACCGTGTATTGCGGGTTTGGAAAAATTGTATAACCAAGACCGTTGAAGGGGCAACCGTGTATAGCGCGTTTGGAAAAATAGTATAATCAAAACCGGCGAAGGGGCAACCGTGAATTGCGGGTTTATGACAATAGTATAACCAAAACCGTTGAAGGAGCAACGGTGTATTGCGGGTTTGGAAAAATTATATAACCAAAACCGTTGAAGGGGCAACCGTGTATAGCGCGTTTGGAAAAATTATATAACCATAACCGTTGAAGGGGCAACCGTGTATAGCGCGTTTGGAAAAATAGTATAATCAAAACCGGCGAAGGGGCAACCGTGAATTGCGGGTTTATGACAATAGTATAACCAAAACCGTTGAAGGGGCAACCGTGTATTGCCAAAACCGTTGAAGGGGCAACCATGTATTGCGCAATTGGAAAAATAGTATAATCAAAACCGGTGAAGGGGCAACCGTGAATTGCGGGTTTATGAAAATAGTATAACCAAAACCGTTGAAGGGGCAACTGTGTATTGCGGGTTTATGAAAGTAGTATAACCAAAACCGTTGAAGGGGCAACCGTGTATTGCAGGTTTATGAAAATAGTATAACCAAAACCGTTGAAGGGGAACCGTGTATTGCGGGTTTATGTAAATGGTATAACCAAAACCGTTGAAGGGGCAACCGTGTATTGCGGGTTTATGAAGATAGTATAACCAAAACTGTTGAAGGGGCAACCGTGTATCGCGGGTTTATGAAAATAGTATAACCAAAACCGTTGAAGGGGCAACCGTGGATTGCGGGTTTATGAAAATAGTATAACCAAAACCGTTGAAGGGGCAACCGTGTATTCCGGGTTTATGATAATAGTATAACCAAAACCGTTGAAGAGGCAACCGTGTATTGCGATTTTATGAAAATAGTATAACCAAAACCGTTGAAGGGGCAACCGTGTATTGCGGTTTATGAAAATAGTATAACCAAAACCGTTCAAGAGGCAACCGTGTATTGCGGTTTTATGAAAATAGTATAAACAAAACCGTTGAAGGGGCAAACGTGTATTGCGGGTTTATGAAAATAGTATAACCAAAACCGTTGAAGGGGCTACCATGTATTGCGGGTTTATGACAATAGTATAACCAAAACCGTTGAAGGGGCAACCGTGTATTGCGTGTTTGCAAACATAGTATAACCAAAACCGTTGAAGGGGCAACCGTGTATTGCGGGTTTGGAAAAATAGTATAACCAAAACCGTTGAAGGGGCAACCGTGTATTGCGGGTTTGGAAAAATAATATGACTAAATTCGTTGAAGGGGCAACCGTGTATTGCGGGTTGTGTAAAATAGTATAACCAAAACCGTTGAAGAGGCAAACATGTATTCTGACAATGAAACTACTTTTATTGGAGCTTCAAATAAATCCCTGAAGTTTCGAAAATTGTTTAAATCAGCAGAACTAAAAAATGAATTGTCGCATTTTTTAACGGAGAATGAGATTTCATGGCAGGTTATCCCTCTATTTGCTCCTAATTTTGGAGGCCTTTGGGAGGCGGGCATTAAATCTACTAAATATCATTTGCTACATGTATTAAAGAGTCATATACCAACTTTAGAGCAATTAAACACTCTTTTATGTAAAATAGAGGCAATATTGAACTCATGACCTTTAACTCCCCTCTCGACCAATCCTGATGATCTCTCCATCCTTAGAGCCAGTAACTTTTGTTATCACAGAGCCTGAGACCAGGTTACAAGGGAAATACCTACAGCGATGGCAACGAATACAGTCAGCGTATTTTAAGTTCTGGAAGAAGTGGTCTTCAGAGTATATGTCCACTTACAACAAAGATACAAATGGGCAAAAAGAAGTGACATTTGATGAGCTGATTTTTAGTTCTAATATTCATCTGTTTATAACATTATTTGATACGTTTCATCTTTCAAATTGAACTGTTCTTAATTGATGCAGATTGTATTTTTCATTGATTTGATTGATTGATTTTCTATGTTTCTGTAAAACTAATTTTTAATTAATTTGTAACTGAATTACGCAACATCCTCTGTATACGAGATTTCAATATTTATTTTATATTGAGAGTTCCTCTCAAGGGAGGCGGTATGTTAGGGCATTTAATTTAAATTTGAATTCCTATATGCACAGAAGGCTGTGTATAAAAGTAAGTAATGGGGGAATCGCTCTATACATTTTAAAGGCAGTACGATCTCAACTCTTGTGCGATACAGTCACAATTACAAATAAACATTTTCTTCATTCAATTGTTTTATTAATTGAACCAGCCTACAGCATAACACATTCCAGGCTCAGGGAGGGCATTCAAGAATAGTAGTACGCGCCCGAAGCCTAACAGTGGGGTTTTGGTATTTTAGGGATTTAAGCTGTCTCTATAATTTAGACGGACAGGAAACAGGTAATTCTAGAAATGGACAATTATGTTTGATTGAAACCTGGGTTTGTGATGATGTTAATTTGAAGTTGCCTCAATTATTTCTGATTAATTTTATTTCTTGAATCCTGCAGTCAAGAATTTCTCTAAGGGTAGGGGAAGTGGTAGTGTTAGTTCGTTAAATTTGAGGGTAAAATTCTGATGATTAATACTTCGCATTTTTGGATATCATTGGTTTAATTACTGGAGTCCTAATTTAAACGCAGAATATATTGTTAATATTGTAACGTTTTTCCAACTAGCTACTGCAACTAGTTGCTAAGTGGGTTCGGTTTAGATAAAACACTCTAAACTTCTAACAACACCAATTTATTTTAAACACAATAAATTACAAATAAAACACTTAAATACACTGTCAATAAACCAACAAAAGATCTCTCAGGTCACTTTTTATTCACCTTTAACAATCGCGCATTCCATTTGTAATAAGACTGACTCACTCGGCTGTTCTTCTCCTATTTATACCACTGAAGAAATTTCTGGAAGGTTTTAGACTGGTGTAGAACAGTCCAGAAGCGCCTCGCTAGCGCACCCAGCGGCCATGAGGAGAACTTGAGGTACCTGCTTCTTCCGCTAGATGGTACATGATGTTTAGTGAAGAACTGTTTGATGGTATAAACAATGTATAAACAATGGAACTTACTGTATAAACAATGTAACTTAGTCAGGTTTGGGGATTTCAATGCGTGAATTGGGTTATTAAATAATCATTTAGACGAAGAATTATTTATAAATACTGATTTTAACTCAGTTGTGTTATCTTACGGTCTTTTCTCTGACCAACTTAGAGAATCTTTTAACAATAGTTGATACCTCTAAATTAGAAAATAATTTATCACTTTGTAATTAGTTCTTTGCAGTTCAAAGCTTTTGTCTTAAATGATTGAAAACAAGCTAACACTTTTTATTATCTTAAATTCTTCCACTTGTTTTGTTAGATGGATTTACAACATATTCATTCACATAACTTCTACCCAACGTAATGTAATTTTAAGTTAAAAAGTAAATTGAAAAAGGGGTTTTATTTTATGTTAATTTTCTACTATTATTATTCTATTTTCAAGTAAGCAAACCTGTTTTTTTTCATATCATGTATAATGCTCTTTCGATTTCACTGAAGATTATGTTCAAGAGTTAAAGGTTCTCTTTGTTGGTGTGTTTTTACAGTCAGTATATGTTTTCATTTGGTATGGATGCTTATTTCTGTCATTCATGTTTGTCTAAGATAATTACTTTTATTTGGATTATTATTATTTCTCTGTATTTTGTATGATCCTACCTTTAGTTTCAGACCAACCCTAGCTACAAACTGTACAGTTTATAAGCAATAAATAAATGAAATGAAAATACCATAGATGTTATCCACATATTTATTATTTAAATAACTATTACTTTACTAGCTTCTTTTTTTTAATTCATTTTGTTTTTCAGAATGCTTTTATTATTAGCAGTGATTACTTTATGTTTACTATGTCTACTGGATTACTATAAAAGACAATTTTGGACGAGAAAAGGTGTACCACACACTTCATCAATTCTATTCTTTGGTCATATTTGGACAGTAGTAACTCAACAGGGTACCATTTTAGGTGTTTATCATGATGATTCCCTTAAATTCCCACAAGCACCATACTTTGGTGTTTATGAATTTTGGCGTCCAACATTGGTTGTACAAGATTTCAATCTTATTGAACATATCTTGATAAAAGATTTTTCCCATTTTTTGGACCATCCAAGATGGGTGTTCGATATAAGATCGTTTATGCATGAAAGTCTGTTCAATATGAAAGGTAATTTGTAGATTTATTTGTTTTTTTTTTAATTATTTATATTAATCTTAAATTTAAAATAAAATATTTGGACCATTATTGAACTACTAAAAGTGAGAAGAGAAATAAAATAGAAAGTATGAGTGGAGTACAAAAAACTTGATTATCTGTAATCTATAGTGAGTAAAAGCTTCTTTTTACTTACTAGAGATTAAAATTGATCACAAAGTGATTAATCATATTTCAATTAATAAATCTTATGATTGGATAATATTATTAAATTTTATTGGTTTTAAAAATATTTAACGTTTTATAACGCTACAAATGTTCTTATAACCAATCCGAATGTAACCTTCTCTTTTTCATTAAAACAAAAAAAAAATTCTCCAAGAGTTAACCTACATCTCCTATTTGATTTTTTTCATCCTTATGCAAATAGTTTAAACTGTTATAGGAAAAATAAAATGAGAGAATGAAATGATTTTTACAATTCTCGTTCAGGTGCCACGAATGTGTAAAAGTGTTACCTTATATTCATGTCTGATAAATAATTATTTTCCTAAACTGAAACGACTGCAATTTTCTTCTTTTCTTTTTTTTAATTTCCTGTTGCTGCTAAAATCGTGACAAAGTTTCGAAATTGAGATTTTACCGGAAATAGATGTTTGTTAAGGTCACCTGAATATGAAAACAAAAATTATTGTTTTGTGAATAATCTCTCTCTCTCTCTATCTGTGTGTGTGTGTGTGTGTGTGTGTGTTTCTCACTCCCTTTCTTTCTCGTTTAAGTTTTATTTCAAAAATAAAAAATCTTAGGAAGCCCATACCTGATATTCCTTTTCGTATCTCATCCGACACGAAGGTTTCAGTTAGATTTCTTTAACAGGAAGGGCTACTTTATTATACTTAAACTTTTATACTCCAACGGTTTTCTTTAAACTTGGCGCCTACTAACCGCCCATTTGCAGTCTCATCCTGACACCAGTGGGCTGGCACTATACACCTCTTTTGATCACAGTGCACTGTACCAAAAACAAAAAACTGCCCATTGTCCTATTTGAAATAGTTTCCAAGAAAAGTTGATTCCTGAAAAAAAATGGAGAAGCGGCAATATTAAGCTTCACTAAAGTGCCAACCATGGAATTGCGAATTTAAAAGTTGGTTGCCAAGGTGTTTTTTATAGACATTTTCTCGAAAAGAGTTCGTTGCACCTTATTTTAACATTATGGAATACTAACTGCACAGATTTAAGCCTATCCACTTTTATTATTAGGTTTTAAGCAGTGTTGGCCGATAAAAATAATTAAGTTCGGGGTGCTACACATACAACATAATAAGTATAATTAATTTTTCTCCCAAATAATAACAGTTTTATATTATTAAGTAAAATTATTTATGTATTAAATTAATAATCTGCTTAATTAAAAAGATTGTTATTTGAAAATAAAATGCATACTTATATTAAATTCTGTCTGTAACCTCAAAGTACAACTTTGTTTCATTTACTTCGTGCACTGACAAATACCAACGAATCAATCAGTCTAACCGTAACTGGCCGATCGTTATAATTATAATTTCTAACTACGTTAGAAATAGCAGTGCCAATTTTTTCTAACAAGTTTTATTACAATTTTATATTATGTTATATGAATTGTAATTATTTAGTAATCCAAACAAAATTCAGTTTTTTTTTCTTTGGGGTGTCGCAGTGCATTGTACCAGCTAGCCAACACTGGTTTTGAGCTATCTATGAACTAAGCTTAATTTTTTAATTGTCAGTAGTCGTCAAATTTTACTGGTTGGTGATAGATGGCACAGCAATTCAATGTAGGCGCATTTAGGTAAAATTTATGTCTAAAAAAAAAAATAAACATCTTTAATCCCATCTATCTATATTTACAATAATGATAATGACAACTAAACATAAAGTGAAAAACTTTAAAGTAAAAATTTATGTGGTGTGAAATATTCACACGGCATTCTCTTTACTTCTCTTAATACAGTTGTTCAGGATCATTCAATAAGTAACAAGATAAATCGCTGTAGCTCAGAAATGGTTTGTTTGATCAATACTGTACACGCGTAAGCGTGAACTCGGAAGCGTTAGAGAGCTTAATGAAGCACGCAATTATGAAAGTTAACAAAGGCAATAAATCTTGAATTGGCTTACCTTGAAGATGCGGTTATGATGTATGAGAAGCGTATGTTGAGCCGAGTAGCTGTGAAAGACGCTAGGAAGCGAGAAAGGATATAAACGAGGCTGTGTATAAGTGTAAATATGTTCGTGTATGGGTGTGTATGAAGGAAGTTGCAGGAAAGGTAATTAGAGAATGAAGCGGTACGGAAGCGTGCATTCATTGATGCGAATAAGACCTCTTGGAAGCTGGTTGGAGGCAATAAACGAAATACACCCGTGGAGGCGGTAAATTTGATGATGAAGCTGTAAATGATGACGCAGAGAACAAATACACATATACGCACGTGAAGCAAGCCAACCACAAGTGAAGAAAAGCGATGAATAACAAGGAAAAAGGGGGTGGCTGTGGAGGGGAAACCACCATCCGGAAACGCGAGAGAAGGCGCCAGAGAATTGGCGGGAGAGAATTAAAAAGGGGATAAACAGGATGTCTGGCCGGACGACGCGGTCGTGCGCGGAAGTTACCAATACAGGCACAATCTGGCAAGACGACGCAACAAATACAATAGTCAAGTTGGCATCCTTGTTGGCATACTTAGTTTCTCATCAGCTGTTCGAGAGTATTTGGTAAGCATAACCTCAAATGCATTAAGTTAACAATGGCGAGTCCGCTCTAGCATTGCACTTCGGAAGAACAACGCTCAGTGATTAGATTTTTAGTTGCAGAGGGTTCAAAAGTAGTGAAATCCACGAAAGACTGTTGAAAGTGTGGGGAATATTGTTTGAACCGTTCGAACGTTTACAAATGGGTAGAACAGTTTAAAAGTGGCCGTATGTCTGTGTCGTGCATCGAAGTAGACGACCGATTGAAGTTGCTACTTCCTCTCTCGAATTCCGCAAGAACTCGAAGATCAACGAACTATCGACAGCAAGTATTACACTGATATGCTCACAAACAAAGTAAGGCTTGCAATTCAAACGAAACGTTGTGGATTCTTGACTAAAGTCGTGATTTTGCTTCAAGACAACGCGCGCCCTCACACGGCACAGTTAAGTCAAGAAACACTTCAAAAAGTGGGGTTGGAGTCCTTCCACATCAACCCTATAGCCCCGACCTCGCCCCATCGGACTTCCATTTGTATGGACCCCTTAAAGAGGCTCTACGTGATGAGAAACATTTACAATCCAATGAAGAAGATAAAAATTGAACAACGATGGGACAAGTGTATAAATGTTGCTGGGAACTATGTTGAAAAAAGTTTTGTATTGATTAAATGAATCGTTTTTGAGCTATAGCGATACTCGTATATTTTATAAAATTTCAAATTTTGCTCATATGTCCGTACATAAATATAAATAACTTCTGAACGCTCGCGCATGGATAGACCCGTTTCACTTTTATTTGAAACTTTTTTTCTGAAAATAAAGATTTTAGAGGGGTATACTGGCAATTAGTTTAAATTCAAATTTGCACCAAGCTTCATATGAACAAAGTATAGAGCGCTGCCCATAGAAGGCCGCTCAGCTATACAAAGTAAAGCCCTCACTACCATTTTTATGGCTAGCCCAAGTAAAATTGCAACGTAGCAAATTTTAAAGAAAAATTTCTTAAATTAATTATAATAATCAGAGTAAGAGCAAAAGTCGTGTGAGTGTTTCACATCAGTTCTTTTTTTTTATTAAAAACTTAATTTTGTCTTTAAAACTTAAATTTTATAGGTGACAGATGGCGAGCTTTAAGATATCATATGATACCATGGTTTACATCAGGTCGTTTGAAATCTTTATTTGCACAAGTACTCAAATGTGTTTCCATACCAGAAGGAGAATTTGAAGCAATGGCATTTGTCAGGCAATTAGCGGCCGATACAATTTCAACATTTTTTGGTATTGAAGTTACTGATAAAAAAGAATTACAAGAGATGAACAAACGATTTCATGAGGTTTCAAATTTCAGGTGAGAAACATTTCAACTTTTGTCAAATTGGTGATAAAATTTAAATTTATATTTGTAAATATTTTCAATATTATAATTCTATTTTTTTTGATCTCAGGTATTATAAATTAATTTTTGTGGAACATTTTGCAAAATACACAGATCTTATTGGGATTACTATGGCAAGTCATAGAACTGATCAGTTTTTTAGAAATTTAACTAAATCTATATTGTCAAATAATGATCATTCCTTGATCCTAAACGATTAGAAACTATTAGATGCTAAAGAAGTGCGGATGAGGAAGAAAGATTTGTATAAGAATTTTGTAGATGATGAAATCTATTCTTATGGTAAATATTGTTATGAAAATGTATCTTAATTTGTATAATGTAAGAAACAATAGCATGATAATTTTAACTTTACTAGAAACATAGAATGACTACAATATTGCCGCTTCACTAAAGCTGGCTGACTCACATTCATTGCTTCGTCTTGTAACATACCATGTTATAAATCCAGAATATTCGATGGAAAATCCGAACAAATTTACCCACTTCTTCTATCAACATTTTAAATACGAGTAGTTCTTCTGGTTTTATTCACTTCTATAATTTTCCTAGTTAATTTTTAGCCAGTTTTTTGCAAAAGATCCTCGTTAACAATCTACATATGCATAAAACTGTTCACATGAAAGAGTTTTTAAATTATATTTTGTGAGAATGATGCCCTTTACTGAATCAATCAAATCTATGTTTCTTTGCTTTGTCCATTGTGCATTAATGGCACATTTGGGTGTTTAGTCACTTGCATAATAGGACGTCTAGTCCCATTTGTCAAGAACTGTGATGATGGAGTCAGGGAAACAGTGTACCACTACTTATGTCAGTGTCCCCGTTTCGCTGGTACTAGGTTTCGTGTTTTCGGGAGGGCACCACTCTCGCGGGATTGCCTGGGTGAGATGGAGTTGAAAGATATCTTGGGATATTGCAGATTGACCGGTAGACTATCGGGAGAGATTAATTAGGGGGATGAATTGGGGAGAAACGGAGGGAATAAAAGCCATACAGGCTTAGGTTCCAAGCCATTAGGCTTGGATTCCCGGTGGATTCAATAATAATAATAATAATTAAGGAGTACACTCTTTCTATATTGCCATTGTGTGCCCAGAGAAATAGGAGAATAATTCACCAATCTGAAAATAAACTTGTATTTGTGCAACTTTAGAAAAAAAAATTTTTTCTTATGCCAATTTATTTCTAGCTGCCCAGTTTTATTACTTAAGGTGACCCAATATGCCGGCAGGGCATTTTAAAATGTGTTCTTTGTCCATGTCTTCATTGCGGCTACACAGAGAGCATAGAGAAGAATCCAGTACACCGATTCTATGCAGGTGCTTGTAAATGAAGTCTTAACCTGTGGTAAGTCTGAAGTTTGCAGTGAACACTAGCAGCGCCCGCTCTAGAGGCGGGCAAGCCGGACATTTTTCCGGGGCGCTTTGGCTATAAGTGTGAGAAAAATATTGATGTGTTAAATCTCAAATTTCACATATCGATATTTTAGTTCGCTAAACATTTACAGGGCGTATCGTATTTATATTGTTTATGTCTAAAAGCTAAAAATATTTATAGTATTATTGAAAAATTAACGCAGAATTTGTAAAGGGCGATGCTTGAACCTGTTTGAACAAGAATATACTTCTCTGAACAGAATAGGATTAGCACGCGAGCAGAGCGCTGCTTCAGCTTGTGTTTGAACATACATGGACTTGCTTAAAAAAAATATATCTATTCTTAAGGGGCGCCAATTGGTCTTTTTGTCCGGGGCGATGTAACGCTTTAGCGCTGACCCTAGTCTGGGAAGATGACTGGGAACTGGTTCTGCCAGCAGGCTTTCCTAGTTCTTTCTTCTGCTTTCCTTATATTACGTTCGTACACTATTCTACTTTATAATCTTTAAGCTTCTCTTTTAGCCTCCATGGGTGGTAGGAGAATTTTAGAAAAATGAAATCCACAGTGGACTTCCGCACCTTTGGGGAAACAATGACGTATGTGTATATTCCTTAATGTTGCGAACAGTCTCACTTTAAGTTTTGAATATTATATTAGGCAAAAAATTTGATATAATTTCACAGTAAACTAGAATTTTATCTTACCATATTTTGAGTTAATTATGATATTATACTATTTAATGAATTTTGTTTTTTTTTAAAGAAAAATTTCTTCTTTAAAAGGGTTGAAATGAAGAGTAAATTGCAAATCTGTCATTGTTTCCCTAGAAATTTCATTATTTGTTACCACCTGGACATAACGGAAATGTTTATTATTAGAAAAAAAAATCATTGTTGTTTTGCGTTTTATTTAAAAAAAAACTTTACATAATCAAAATAAAGAATTATAATAATTTTCATAATATTTTGGAATAATATTATTATTAAGTAATTTAACTAAGTCCTCTTTTTTCCTCTCGGAGATGGCGATTTTGGAAGTGTATGCTGGCTTCAGTTTTATTAATTCAGTTTTTTTCTTATTAAGCGAACGGCAAGTCTGAATTTTTGCTGACATCCATTCTCCACTATAACTGATTTTATAACGGTAAAAGTTGGCACCTTTTTTAAATTCTACCATTTTTATTTCCGATATTTTTATGAGATCACCATCTTCATTCTTTGTAATATTTAAACCAATATCTTCTGACAGCGCTTTGATGTCGTAAAAGTCGTTAAAATTTAACTCGACCACTTCAAATGGTTCTCCTTTTTTTTTTGCTGTTCGTATTAGAGAAACGTATTGATCTGGTATGTAAATCGGCCCGGATTTCTTCGCTCTCTTAATGTTTTTCTCAATAAGGGAATGAGCTGTGTCACCTTCATTCTGTGTATGACCCCTTATTAGGAACTTGTGTTTAATAGTATTTATGTTAAGTGTAGCAACAGCATGCAGGTACATACTCAGAAGAAATCTAAAACAAAATATAAATAAATTAAGATAAAGTGCAAAGAATATTATAAGACTGACTTAGAGCCTTGACAACTTAAATGAAAATTAATCTTGATAAAGTTGTACAACTTACCGGTTTTTTTGTTGGCCACAGCAATTGTCGGAATAAAATATAATGTTACTGTTGGGGTACTTGGTTTCTACCATTTGTAAGTATTTAAAGACGCATGAGCCAGTTTCAGTGGCACCCCGGTGGCCCAATCCCTCATGCCAGAAAAACCATTTGGTACTTGACGTTTTTATATCTGAAATCTGAAAGCAATAATTTAATTAACGTGACAAGCTTTCATATAAATACTATTAATGAATTGGAACTTACAGTAAAATTGTAGCATTTGAGTTTGGAATAGTAAAAGAAGGCCGAAGAATCACCAATCGGTACGGGCATAACTGCTTGCAAGTCGTAAATAGCAACGATTTGATTGCTTTCTGTCTTACAATTTTCAATATCTTTGGCTTTTTCTTGTCTGCTTAGTTCTTTTTCCTCTTGATGTTTTCTATAATCTTCCTCTTGTGCTAACTTTCCATCTTGAGTTAAGTTATCATAGGATACACATTGATCGCACTGATCTTTTTTTGGGATGTGAAATCCAATATTAAATTGAGTATTAAAAATACGAAAGTATGCATCATAACTGGCTGATGGTTTATTGATTAATTGACGTAAACTTTTATAGTTTCGATGTATTTCCGCAATTGTTAATCCTCCATCTATAAATTCTCGAGTTGTTTGATCTCGCAAATAATGGCTCTCAATTCTAGGAATACTATTTATGTGTGCTCGTACGGATTCTTCAACCTCTGCCTCTAGCTTTGAATGGTGTTTATGTTTGCCTCGTTTGTCATCTGCAGGTGCACCAATACCGCTAAATTTAGCTGCAATGACTGTACGCACAGTGCGCTCTTTTATCCCCAGTGTACTCATAAAAAAAGGCTTGCAAACTTTAATTTTTTTGCCATCTTGTACAAATGAAAAGCTACAGTTCCGTTTTCTGGGTTCTTTATTCAACTTTATTCTCCGGTACTGGCTTTCCAACACATCTATGCAAGAAGATAAGTAGTCCCGCTGCCTTTGCAGGGATCCAAGTGCCCAATAGTCGTCAAATATCTTCTTTCTTGTTTCTTCATTGTTAAACTTTGTTGGGCAGCCAAGTCTACACTTACAAGGCGGCCCCATTTCTCTTTCTTTTACAAGTTTTCCACGTGCCGATAGGTATTGTTTTCCAGAGTCCCTTAAACGTTTTCTCTCATTTTTTTTCCATTTTTCGGGTTTTCTTATTCGTTTTTTCCCTTTCTTGGCCTTTGGAGAAGAGGCGTTAATTTCATTATCTATTGAATGATGAACATTTAATAAGACATCTTCGTTGTTATTTGTTGAAGAACTGGTGGTTGATGAATCAGAAGATGAGGGTAAAAATTCATCACTATCACTTCCAGAAAAATCTTTGTCACTATCCGAGTTCTCAATCTTATAATTTTTTCCCCTGTTCGTTTCAGTCTCAATTTTGTAATTGCCTGATTTGGTTCCGTTTGAGCATCAACTAAAAAATGTACAATAAAATAAAAAAACATAGGCTAACACTTAACGTACAATTTTGCTACAATTAATTTTTATACCTATTTCTGGATATGCACTCATCTCATTTTGCTTAATATTACATGTAGAACTCTCCATAGAATCGTTATTATTGTTGGCATTTTTTAGCGCCATTTGTAATATTTTTGATCCTCGACTCTCCATATCAGGTAAAATAAAAAGCAAAAATAAAAAAAAGAAATATTTAAACGTCTTGATAGTCTTTCTAAAATTAAAAAGAACGAAGACAAAGGAATTAAAAGGCTTTTATTATTTTGTGCAGTGGTGTTGGTAGGGAACAACAAAGACATATTTGCCATTTATGAATACAAAAATTCACATTAAGAAAAAAAAACTGGAGCGACAAGGCCATAATTACATTTAAGTCATTGTTTCAGTCAGCTGCAGTTTACAGTAATTCGCATGCACAGAACAACAATGACATAAAATACGTTTATGTCGTAGTTGCTCCATAGAACTAAAATATTTTTTGAGAAACAACAACGTAAATGTTCTTTCTGCCGTTGTTTCCCCATTTGTAAAACTAAAAATACCTTTATCAATTTAGCGATAATGACACAACAGTAATTGTGTCATTGTTATTCCCAATAATAGTAATAAAAAGTGCCATATTTACCTTTATGTCAATGTAGTTCCGCAAGCAAACACTCCTCAAGAAACATCGCACGCAAATGACTACTCTGACGTTGTGGCACCAGGCAAGGGGTGCATTAGCGACAATGTCACAAAGACATATGCACTATCTAGCGTGAAAGACAACACTTGCACTTCTGTCACTGTTTCTCCAGATAAAGTGGAATATTACCAGCATTGCGGTATTAAAAACTAATTGTTGGAGAAATTGCACTTACGTCATTGTTTCCCCAAAGGTGCGCACTGTTCATACAAAAGTCTTTCAAAAAAAAAAACCCGTTCAGTCCGTTAAGATTCCAATATAGGCATTGGAATGGACTTAATTTATTGTACAAACATATGATGATATGAAATTCAACAATATACCAAAATACCAAAAATTGTTTACGTCAAAATTCACTGAAGTCGGACATTTTTAACCTTTTTTAGTAGCTTCGCCTGCCGGACGCAAGATATGAAACCAAAATGGAGGACATGTGCCTCCCATGCTAACCTTTAAAACTTTTTCTCATGGCAAGCCCCATAATTATACGTTTGTAAACGTAAATAATTTTAAAGCAAATTTTATCCGTTAAATTGCTATAAGTGAAAATCGTGTGAGTGTTGCACACCAGATTTTTTTTTTGTATTTTCTCGAAAACCATGACAGCCTGCTTCTTTTTGTGGTCATCGACCGGTTTCGGGCGTTCGTCCATCATCAGAATGTTTTTGTCAAACAGTGTAATAACATAGACTTGCACAGAGTAGACTCACTTGATACACTCACGTCTACGTCATTACACTGTTTGACAAAAACATCCTGATGATGGGCGAACGCCAGAAACCGGTCGATGACCATAAAAGGAAACAGTCTGTCACGGAAAGTATCTCTGATAAAATCCATTAAGTTCATTCATTCATTTATTTTCTATTGTTTATACAGAAGTGACAGAAGATATCTTAATTAGTATTGCTGCACAATTTCTTGTCGCTGGTTTGGATACAACTTCAAATACAATGGCCTGGCTATTTTATGAATTGGCCTCACATCCAGAAGCACAATCTAAAGCCCGTGAAGAAATAAGGGCATGTTTAAAGAAACATGGCGATTGCACCTATGACGCTGTACATGATATGAAATACGTGGCTGGTTGTATCAACGGTAAAAATATGTTGTTTTATTTTTGTTTCAATTATTTTCATTGTTTATTGTTTAAAATGTAAGAAAGCAGCACTGTCACTCTACTACTGGATTAGACGCATGTTTGGAGTACAAGCTTCCCCTATTTCAAGATTAAACTAAAGACCAACTCTTGAAGAATTCCAAAGAAGCTATCAGGAAAAAAAACAGCCAGTATGGGCTCTAGCATTCAAGAGCTTTCTGTTATTGAGGAAATGTATAACACAACTCTTGAAGAGTTAAGTCAAGCAATAACTGTCCTACTCAGTTCTGTACCAGAAGCTCTTTTCATCAAGCCAATCACAGATCTAAACAAATAGACCGTTAGAACTCTTAAGTTACGTTATCTACGAGTAATTAGCCAACGCTACTATTCTAGACCACTATTCGCTCACTCTTTTCTCCCACCCAAGTAATCCGTAAAACATTAATTGTGAATATAAAGAGAGTAATCAGAGAATGTAAAAATTTAAAAAAATTATTTTTCCTTTTTTTTTATCAGAAACTATGAGATTACATCCAACAATTCCATTTCTATTTCGAACATGCACCACAAAATATACCACACCAGATGGTTTAATTATTGACAAAGGGACTAAAGTTGTGATTCCAGCATTAACCATACAAATGAATCCGTCCATCTATCCTGAGCCTGAATTATATAAACCTGAAAGATTTATTTGTGAAGAAAAGAATACAAATTTACAATGGTTACCATTTGGTGAAGGACCACGGAAATGTCTTGGTAAGAAAAAAATAAGTCGGATTATAAAACCTTAATCTTAGTACAGTAAGATGTTTTCTACTTTTGCAAGGCAGATTATAGTATAAAATCCCCCCCCCCCAAATAGGGGCTTATCTTGAATATGTGGTTGGATATTAACTGGGATTTTATACGAATATGTGGCTTGCAAGATGACTCTGCATTAATGAGTCACGTGGGTGCACAACAGATCAGAAGAATGGTGGGTGAAGGCTTACTACAGAACTATTTCAACAAAGCCTCCTCACTAGACCACAATAGATCTAAGGAGACACATGCATCGCATGGGCCTGATGATAATGATAGCCTGTGCATGTTTTGTCAGTAAACAGCACTGTATGTATTGTGTTAATGTGAAGCGGCTTATGCGGCCGAGAGTTGGCTACTTTGAGAAGGACCAAACGGAGCCTTCAAGCTTTTCTCTGGAGTCTTTCTCCAGATTCTTCAGTCTAATTAAGCAGACAGGACTGGAGAGGGTACACTAATTGTGAGTGTTTCAATGGACTCATAGGACTCGCTAGCTAACCCCATCAGAATCTAAACTAATCTATGATCTATCATGGTATTTATTGTGCTTTTACTAAAGAGCGAAGAGGTAAGAAGTAAGGAATAATCACAGAAAGTGCAGTCTCTGAGAGATAAGAAATCATTTAAAGGCATTTTAATGTGAAATTTGCATCAAGATTAAATCTTAATAAAAATAAAACTTGATTATTCTATTACAGTTGTTAATATCATCAATTTTTCTATTATTCCCAGGTATGAGATTTGCTCAGATGGAAATGAGATGTTTGGTGGCTAGAATTTTGGAAAATCATGAATTAATTTTTACTGAAAGGACAAAATTTCCAGTTTTAAACAATGATAAAACATTTTTGGGTAGACCATTGAATAAGTTATTTGTAAAATTGCAAAAGGTTGCATAATATACTAGAAATTTATTTCATTGTTTATAGTTTAACTATTGATAAAGATAGTTAATTTTTGTTTATTATTTTTAATTGTTTTGTTTTGACATTAAACAATAATAAATATTGTGGGCTAGAAATAACCACTATATTTGACATGTCCAAGGCCTTTTTAATATTGGTGAGGAGGGGGGAAACGATCCCATCTTTTCACAAAATATTTGATCTCGCAAATATTCAGCATCAGTTGTCGATCTTTGCTGAAAAGTTCTAAATAACTATTGAAAGTTTGAGTGAAGTTGATGAAGATTGTAAAGTTGAATGTAAATTATATAAAGACATTATTTTAGAAAAAGTAATATCATATATTTAATATTTAATTATTATTTATTGTGTATTTATTATATATTTAAATGTATTTATTTCGTAACCTATTATTTGTATATTATGCAAATCAAAAATAAAATCTGGTACATTATAGTAAGTGTTTTCTTTCTCACAATTAATCCTACCCAGCACACAGCACTATACCTAATTAGTTTTGAATCCTGATCTGAAGCTCGGAAGCTGGTCAGCAAAAACAATAAGAAATTTAGTTTAAAAACTGATTTTCTCTTAAACCAGTTCTGTTACAACTTCTAACAAACAGAGTTTATATTAATCGTATCAAGTTAGTCTTAATATTACATATAAGGAAATATTTTTTCCTTAAATGTAATATCTTTTCCTTATTACATTGTAGATGATATTATTTAATATATATATCCTTTTTTTCCTGGAAAACTCAGAAAGCCAATTCAGTAGAATCCATTTTCTGGTAACTATTTTCTTCATACACAAAGAATTTCGGTATTTAATTTATTTCCTTAAGATTATAGATTCTAGAACCGTAAGCCTGGTTCACACTAGGCTCTGTGAGCCGAGTTTCTGTGTGACTGGGTTTTGGATCTCTCAGTCTCTCGGTGATTTGACTAGTTTGCATGGACAGGCGTGCTATGACTGACAATGGGAGGCTCTTTGAGCCTGGGACAGGAGAGTGGAACATTGTAGACTTTCGTATTTTCCTCTCAGTGCAATGCTGGAATTCGAGGAATTAGGTGCTTTTCTGTTGCTGATCACAGTTGCGGCTGAAAATAACGCCGGACCCTGTCATTGGGGATCGTAAAAAAGGTGGATATAGGCAATTGTTTTCACTGTTGCTTGAACACCCAGAAAAATTTTTTAATTATATTCGGATGTCTTCCACGATCTCGACAAACAGAAGAACCCGTCTTTTCTACATGAGTCTCATAATGGAGGACTGCATCAATTAACACATCTACGTCTAGTACGCGTACCAATTTCGCCAATATGCCGGGTCAATATGTGACTGCTTACACATAGTCTGAATGCATACGCGCTACCAATGTTTTCATGAGAGACTCTTTGCCGAGTCTCAAAGCGAAGAGAGACGCTGACTGGCACAAGTACACGTGGAGTCACAGGGAGCCTAGTCTAAAAGGGTTTGGAAGGTTCTCGTTAAAATACATAACCTTACTTCCCTGACACCCGTCTCATATAGAGACTCGGCTCACCGAGCCTAGAGTGAACCCGGCCAAAAAGGGGCGGGGTTGGTGTAGTGATTATAAACTTGGACTTACTTGTAAGTGGGAAATTCTGTAACTGCTAAATTTATATTAGTTCAAAAAATGTTAATATTAAAGTATGTGGTTCCGCCCACGTTCTCGACACAGATGATCTGAAAACTTTTACCTTCGATGGAAAATCAATTTCGAAAATGATGCCACATTATCATGTGAGAGAACGTAAAAAAGACAAAAATGTAATAATTAGTTTCCCGTAGGGGGAAATGGACTAGCAATTTTTCAGGGATCTGGGCATCCCTGCAGGTATTTCCAGCCTAACATCACGAACTATACTCGTACTTACAACGATACCGTTCAGCTCTTATATGTCGACCCTGTAGAGGTAGTTAGATGATGTGTGCAATTTGGATTTTGGGCATATCCATGACGAAATTCCAGCCCACTACTACAACACATCCTCACACTAACAAATCGGCTACAAAAAAAAATGGGACATTTAGTTTTGTCAGTAATAAATAACATTTATTGCAATAATATATTTTTAATACAATTCGTTTACTAAATAATTAATATCTTGTAGTATTAATTTTTTACATTAACTCTTGATTTGGATTGATGTAAAAAAATAAAAATAAAAAAATCTGGTGTGAAACACTCACACAACTTTCTCTTATTGCAGTTTTCAAAATTGTAGTTGGACAAATTTTATAGTTAGTATACCAAATTCAATAAAACTCGTCTTCAATAAAACTGTTCAGTAAAAGCGCACTTCCGGTTTACTGATTTTCTTGAAACTAGACAGTGTGGCAATTTATTTATTTCTAATTAAATCTGTTTAGATAGTAGATTTGTATAATCACCTCAAATAGCACTTTAGAGGAAAACACAACCCACCCCTCCCTCAAAAGACCCGTTAAATGACTTATACCAGGAAAAATGTTTCAAATAAAAGTTGTAGCTCTTTATATGTGTAGTTCACATTCTTAGTTTAAAGAAAATCTTTGGAACTATTTCAGAGAAAATAGCAGAAAACTGAAAAATATTTTTCAGTAAAAACGCACTTCCGGTCATTCAATCCCAAACTCGTAATTTCAACAACATATTTAATTCTAATTAATATTATTTACATGATAGAATTGTGTAGTAAACTGAAATTGAACTTTAGGACAAAACCTAACCCCACCCTTCCCCCAAAAGTACACTTTAATGAATTTTCCCAGAGAAATATTTCAAATCAGAGTTGTATCTGTTTGTTTCTGGAGTTGATATATGTAGTTTAAAGAAAATCTTTGGAGGAATTTTCGAGAAAATCACAAAAAACTGAAAAAAAAAAAACAACCATTCAGTAAAATGGCCCACTTCCGGTAGAACGATTTTTACGAAAAGCTTATTCTCAGCTCTACTGGTAGCACTTTATCGGAAAATTAAACTTTGAACATTCTGCGATTTTTCTTTTTTGAGCTATGCTGTTCACACACAGAGACCATTTTCTAGCAACCACTTTTTTTTGACTCAGGGGACCTCAAAACGGATATTCCCGGTGAAAATTCGATATAGAAAATTTGACACTATTACAGTATTTCCTCTTACTAACAGTAACAGAAAGTAATTTGTTTAGTCATGCACGCATTATTATTTTTTAATTTCAGTTATTTGCTAAATCACACATTAAACACTCGTTTTACAAAAAAAAAAAATGGGACACTTAGTTTTTTATCTTGTAGTGTTCATTTTTTACAATACCTCTTAATTTTGATTGGTGTAAAAAAAAATTGCAATTTTTTTTTACAAAATTTACTTCTTTTTTTAATTTTTCTCAACTCATTTTTGGTAGTCTATCTATACAAATCTATTGGTGATCTATTTTGGAAATCTATTGTAGCCATAACAATATATGAACCGCTCCACCTGTTATGGGAAGGGCGGTGAAGAGAGCCCTCCTCAGAATCTCTAGTGGGGGCGTGGGGGGATATGGGCTAAGTTTTAGGCAGCAGACATTTCCTTTTGTCGGCTTCCTCCCCTGGAACTTTTCTAGGGATAGTATGACTAAGAAATATAGTTTCGTTAGAAATTTTTCCTTAAAGCTAAGTACGAAAAGGGAGTGGAGCAAAGGATCCGACCTGGCTAGTATTAGTAAACATGCCACTAAGTGGTATACTGATTGGTCTAACACCCTCGAGGGAACGGGACAGGGGTGTTTTTTGCCTAGAATCAAACATCCGAACTCATGGGCACGTTTTGCATCATCTTCCAGGCGGAAATTCATGCTATTGGAAGTTGCATTCAGTTGAACCTTGATAGGGGATATGGACTCAGTCAGCAGCACTGAGCTCCTATGTTATCAGTTCTAAAATGGTTTGGGAATGCCTAGGTAAGCTTAACGACCTAGGCAGGAGAAACAAAGTCACCCTGTTCTGAGTGCCGGAACATGTCGGCGTGGAAGGTAATGAGGTGGCTGACACCCTGGCAAGAGAAGGCTGTGCAACTCCTCTCTTGGGGCCTGAGCCCTTTTGCGGAGTCAGCGACTAGTAATTCTTAAAAGAAATCACGAAGGGGGGGGGGGAGCTCGTTTCTGGAACACTCTCCCGGGACTGAGGCAGGCAGGTCTGCCTGGGAGGCTACAAACAGGAAAGGTCGAAAGCCTGCATCAGTCTGTGTAAGAACAAGATCCGTATCCTTACTGCTGACTCAGGGACACCTGAGGAAGCTGGGCCTAGAAGACGATGGCACATGCAGATTCTGAGAGGAGATGGAGGAAACTCTGATACATCTCCTTATAGACTGCGAATGCGATCATCCAAAGAAGATTTAATAACCTGGGATGTTACCAGATAGGGGAGAAGGAAATAACCACCCTAGAACCCTCTAGGATCTTGGGATTCCTTAGGGAGCTCAACCTGGAGAGGGTGCTGTAGGTGAGCAAGCTCTGGCACCAGAGGGGGTACAATAGATCAACAAATGACCGCAGTGCAGAACCCTCAAAAAAAAAAACAATAAATGAACACCCGTATTTATCTCTTGATTGTGCGATCTATAGCACCTCTATACGCTGCGAGATGTAATCAGATCAGAAGAAGCCGGCGTGTATATCAATGTCAAATATTCTATCACATTTCTTAAAATAATGATTATGAAAAAAAAACACACCGTAATCTATTACATAGGCGAATAGTGTAACCTCTACCAGATACACAAATTTTTCTCGCAGCTAATGACGACAATACTAAAATGACGTAAAATAAAAATTTTATTTTATTTATTATATATATATCCATTTCTAGATTTAAAAATATACTAATTAATACCAATTATATAAAAAATATATATATTGATAAAGGCCTGATAAAAAAAAATGGTTTCTATACAAAATTGCAATAAATTTTGCTTAATCACTTTGCTAGTAGTAATTAATTAATTTTTTTTTTTTTAATTTCTTTCTCCCTCCACTAAAGCAGATCACTATATACTGGCTCATACAATCTTTCAAAAGTCACTTTCAAAAATATTCGACCTGATGTAAAGATCGAAAAATCGTAGTTGTAGCAGACGTTTGTGGTACTTTATATTTGCTTTAGAAGATTTACTACCTTAACATTAAAAGTAAGTTAATATTATTTTTGTTATAATTTTATTTATAATTAGCTGGAGGGGAATATGTTCCCCCTCAGTCCTTTTTTTTTTTGACATCATAAATAATTAATTTTTTATAATAGATACTTTTTAATTGTTGATAATCAGGCTTAAAAATGCAAATATTTAATAAGGAAACTGGTTTACTTTGGTCATTTGTTAAAGTAACTCCTACTCCACCCTTAGAAACACAACGAACAGACAGACATTATAAACTTTTACATGTTACAAACCATACAATTTATAGTAAAAGATTATTTTCTGAGTGTTTTGTGAGAAATAATATGATGACGTATTGCTAATATAAAAATATCTCTTCTAATTTGTTTTATAAATTTTATTTATTTATATTGTAGAAAGTTTCGGCTTTATGAAGAAGTCATCTTTAGTCTGTACGTATAGTATGACTATCAGTTGTCGATCTTTGCTGAAAAGTTCTAAATAACTATTGAAAGTTTGAGTGAAGTTGATGAAGATTGTAAAGTTGAATGTAAATTATATAAAGACATTATTTTAGAAGATATACCCCTGACGAGATCATCTAATCTAACTTAAGTAATATAAAATATTGTACATAAAAGTTTTTACATTTCAACAGTTTGTCTCAACTTGTTTATGTTTACATTCTGGTTATGCATGAAAACTTTACAGTATGTAGGTTATTTTATCCAGGTGCTGCTGGGTAGGTTATTTTATAATTTTATTGCCTTGCTACCTTGATCAAATTGTTTATTGGACTACTTGAATGCTTTTATACTTTTATTATATGAATGAAAACTATAATATCGAAGCCTCAATATTATTATTATTATTCGCAGAAGGGGAGGGCAAACCCTACGCTATCCAAAGCCTCCCAGGGCCCATATAGCTACCCCTAAAGAATAACAACCACTGGGACTAGAATGAAAATCCAGGCCCAGGTTTTAACCATCTAAGTTTCACCACAGACCGAACAAATCGGACCAAAACCTTAAAAGGACACAGCTTAAGATCCTCTACCGATATCCTATTCCGGCCGAAGGTCCTAAACCTAATCTCCTCACAATCCAAACAATTCGTCAAGCCTCAATATAATAATATTATAAATATTGGAGACATATACAATACAACAAATTGTTAATAAAAAAGAGAGATAGATAAACATGGGTAACACAACAAACAGTGTGATCAAAGGTACTTAGGTAATAAAATAACCTTCCCAGCACACAAGTCACAACATACTGTACAGTTTTTCATGCATAACCTGAATGTAAACATAAACAAGTTGAGGCAAACTGTAGAATTATAAAACCTTTTTATGTGCAATATTTTACAATTCTTAAGCTAGAGAAGATAATAATGGTTTTCACTTAACATATAGGTGAATCGTCCTACGTTTTATATAAATAAGAAAAATCTGGTGTGATACACTCACATAACTTTCTCTTACTGCAGTTCTCACAGATTTCAGTGATAAATTTTCTTTAAACTTACAATTTATACTATATGTTTGCTTGTCTTCAATTTTATATCAACTCAATAAAACGACTTTTTTTTTTGGAGGAAACCATATATTTCCCTCCCCAAAAAAACTTTAAATGAACTTACTCCGAACTAAGTTAACAACAAAAGTGCTGGGTCTATGTATTCTCATAGTTAATGTACTAAATTTAATGAAATCCTTCGGTGTTTTTTTAGGAAAAAAAATCGTAAAAACGCACCTTCGGTTAGCCGATTTTCTTCATACCCAGAATTTATTTCTTATTAATATAATGTAGATGATATAATTATATAATAAATTGTAATATCACTTTATAGGAAAACATATCGGGGTCATCTCTCCCCGTAATGCCCCCATAGAAATGAATTTTCCCAGAGAAATATTTTTAAATAAAAGTTGTAGCTCTTGCTTACAGTAGGTTAATATACCAAGTTTAAAGAAAACCGCTGGAGACGTTTCGAAAAATCTATTCAAAAATTAGTACTTTGGGTTGAGGAATTTTGACAGGTAAGTTCCTGTCGGATTCCATGGTTATACATACATACCCACATGGACTGTCAATTTTCATGAGCTTTCTGCGATTTTTCGTTTTTTGAGCTGTGCTGTTTACCACACACACCCACCGTTTTGGACTCAAGGAACCTCAAAACATGTATTTCTGGTAGAAACTCGATATCGAAAATTTGACACGATTGTACTTTCTCTAGCAATAGTTAAGGAAAGTAAAAATTAATAAATGAATTAAAAGAGTTTGTTATATGCCCTAATAAACTTTAGATCTTGGATTTGTGGGAACCGCCTAACAAAGAAAAACAAAAAAAACCATATTGTTATATTTTTGTAATCAACAAAAACTTGATGAATTTAACGCTATCAATCAATAGTACAAAGTATTAAGCGTTAGTACGATTTTGTACCAGAAGCAAGATCTGCTGACGAGATCTGTTGGACTTGTTCCTTGAATGAGAGACAATAAAATAGGTACCGAAGAAGATTATGTTCTTCAAAATCTTGACGGGTCCAAGATAAGTGTGGATTGCCCGAATTTGATACAAATTTGACGGTCACAGTTTTGGGTGCCTAAGAAGGACTGCGGTGAGTAGAATAGCTGAACTTCCTGGACGTGGCCAAGTTTTTAGGATTGGATTTCTGTCATATGATTTCGGATTTTATTCTTATTACACTTTATTTTTATTTTATCATTTCCTTTTCGGATTATATAAGTGTTTATATATAAATACAATTACATATTTTATATCAATAAATTTGAGGACCCTCTTGAGTTTGACATTTCTAATTACATTTCTTTTTTTTTCCTTTAACAAATTTGCGCATAATAATTTGTATGTTATTTGGTATGTTCTTAACTGTTTACATTTTTGATAAGGTAACCTTGGTTAAGAAACCTTGGCATCGATTGCTTGCACATTGCTGATAAGGATTATTTATTATGATCGCGTTAGTTTTTCAAAATTCGAGCTTATTTTTACGAGAAATATAAATTTTGAGATCACTCAAAAGTGTGTACTAAAAATACTTGTCAAATTTTTGTTATAATCGCTTATAATAAAACAAGTAAACAAATTAAATGACTAATGTTGATTAGTGCAAATACCAATTAGTGAATTCGTGGCCTTGAAAAGAGCCATCGGAATAGTTTTTCTGGCAGCTGATTTGAAACTTCTTCTGTGTAGCTGTAATATTAGCTGGCAGTGAAGAGAACTTTTGCCTAATGGCTGTTAAGAAAAGGCAAGCTCTTGGAACTGTTTATTAAGTTTTCGTGTTATAGTTCTGAGAGAAAAGACCTAAATACTAATAATTCTTGCTTATTATTTGAATTTTGACCTTAACTAGTACTTATTATATACGGTAAATGGTAGTTGAGGGGATAATAAATTCTCTGATTGATTGGCTCGCTGATCCTTCAATATATATGGTGCTTCCTGATAGCAAAATGTACAATCACTGTAGTCTAGCGGTACCATAACAAAGATTCAAAGCAAGGAACCCACAATTATTCACACTAAAGAGTGACCAAGCTTTTATAGTTCATGCGTCAATTTTTGCATTGTCAGTGAAGATGCGCCATACATACTTAAACCCTTTTTTCAATTCTCTTAACGTATACTAATATGGATATATATAACAGTTATGCATAAAATGCCTAACTAAATATATAATTTATTATATAATACGGTAATATAGACCCTTTTAGTGACTTTAATTTGTCAAATATGTCTGACACCCTGGTTTTTCAATGATGTAACTCAAGACCGATAAGTTCCGGTTTTTCTCTAGGATTCAGTGCGCCACTTCTAATCATGCAATGCGCCACTTTTGGCGCATGCGTCATAAGTTGGCCACACTTGCTGTAGCCTGTGATCGGCTTATTTGGGTTGTACGTGTTTGCACGTAAAACCTGGTCGTGTAAAGTGTCTATAGAATGATTGTAAACTATACCGTCCGTGTGAATAGGCTAAACCCAAATAGTTGTATACATCACTTATTACTTGCACGCATTGTATATATTGCTGAAATGTTGATGGTGTTGGTGTAAATGTTACTCCTCTTGTTAGTCAAGAACAGGGGCGTCAAAAATCTTGAAAGATTAGCTAGAATTGAATCTTTCCTCTTAAAACTTAGATAACTCTAATTAAATAACTCCTTTCATTATTTTTAATAGTTGTACAATATATTAGGGGAGATAACACTTCATAGGTTAGCCGAACGTCGAATATGATAATGACATAGGTAATGAGTAATAAATCCTAAACTAGAATTATATATAATTAGCAATAAATAATTAACCAATCACAATGATTAAATGAAGGTGTCTAGGTGTATTGTGTTGGCGATCAGCATTGCCTCGTTGACCACGCCCACACACATCGAAAACCAGGTCCCCAACCAACAGAAAATTCAATATTTACTCCCACGTAGAGGAGACTTCTTTGATTAGTAATTTGCTATAACTGGGGCGGCAGTGATGCAGTAAATTTAATTGATAATAAAAACAAACAACGACAGAGCTCAAGGTTAAAACTTGATCTTAGTAAATAAACACCTTGTAGATAATAAAGCACCAATACAGTGCCGAGGTTATCTAAGATATAATAATTACGATCAAATTATAAGATATTCCCAGTCATTTTATAAGTTTGTGTACGTACAAAAAAAATTTGTAATCGCAAATGATAAACTCAAGTGAGAGAGGGTTATCGCAAATCAATTGAGTGCTTTATTACATATACTGCGATAATAATTGAATGAGTGGAATGTTGTAACATCCTTTTTGAGATGATTTTTGTATGTCATCTTTCTTATCAAGATGTTATCGGAAGAAAAGGAGGGTTTATGAAGTAAAAACCAATTTACTGGGCAATGGAACATAGCTCTTCTCAATGGATAGATATCAAGGATTGTTAATAGCCACTATTGTGATTGAACAGTTAACTGATAACTAGCCGTGAAGATGGATAAGGCTCCAGTCAGATAGATCACCGAGGATGGAGGTCACGTCTCTGTGGGGGTTTGAGAGTGAGGAGAGTCATCCCATTAGCAATCATATGTTGTCATAACATTTGGGAACTTTAATTAACCACTTCGGAAACTGTAATTATTTTTTAGGTTTCCGCGGCCATTTGCACGAAAAACACTTGAGTTTCCGGGTTTAGACCGCGTCAATGGTTCGCTAAAAACCGACGTTTTGCCCATAGTGCAATGAGCCTCTTCAGAGTCGTTTCAGCTTGAAATGCTAATGAAGCAATGAACCTTTTCTTACAAAACCTTTTTTAATTTGGAAATACTCACAGGACTTTGTTTTACTACAATTTACAATAGTGTTGTTTTATGTATTTGTATTGTCATTACCGTGTGCACAAATAACCAAAATATGTGCATTAGAAATATAATATAAATTCATCAAATTTCCGATAAACCGATTTTATTAAAAATTCGTAATTTTGACCACATATTAAATTTGTATCGAATATTAAAAAGATATAGAATCGTATAATCTATTACAATGACACTTTAAAAGAAATTCTAACGTCGTCCCACCTCCCAAGAATCTCTCCTTAAAACAATTTTTCCTGGAAAAGAAACGTCTCAAATAGAAAGTTATAGTACTTTTGTGTTTAGTTGCTAAACCAAGTTTATAGAAAATCGTTAGAGATCCGTTTTCGAGAAAATTAAACAAAAGCAAAACTAAAATATCTATTCAGTAAAGTTGTACTTCCGGTAGACCAAAGACTTCACTGATGACACCTCAATGAATTACCAAGTTTCAACGATTTTGCGATTTTCTGATTTTAAGTTATGCTGACGACCCTTTTTCGTATTTATTTAATGTGATAGCAATACTTCTTCTTAACGGCAGTAAGAGAAAGTAAAAAAAAAAAATTACAATTTCTCTTCTTGTTTATTACATTCTGTTTTTTAAAGCAAATTTATTTCATAGTTTTAATTCACAAAAGTTTTATATTTTATGCCCCTGTTAACGTTACCTCGGTTAACTACAGCTCGGTAACTTAGTTGTGACACCTAAACGGTTGTTAAGCTCCGCCCATTGCCAAAGCTTTCTAGTAACTGTGACGTCATTTAACTCAGCCCAAATGTTTATCTTAGCCTAGATCATGTACATTAATGAAATTTCTTCTTCTAGCCTGTATATACCTTATTATCTTACAACAAGATTTGTAAGTTACGTATTAGTTACATGTCAACAATAATTGACACAGATATAGTGACACATTAATAATCTAAACATTCTGAGCAATGTAAATCATAATATGCGTTATCAAGATACATTATATAAATCAAACACTATATTTGTTTATTTATTTATCTTCATTTTTAATTTCTAAAATATTTAACTTCAAAGTCCCAAAACGAAAGCTCTCGAATAAATAAATAATAATGTTAAGAACGACTGGCTATTCAGTCAAACTCTTAATTTTTTTTTCTTCAACCTTCAAAAGTAAAAATATATTTTCACTTTCTCTTACTCTTCATAAGAGGAAGTTTTGCGAACGCAACAGATTTTCGAAAATGAGTTTTCACCGGAAATAGACGTTTTGGTGTTGTCCTTGAATACAAAAAAAGTGTTGTTTTTTTTTGTTTTTTTTTTAAGGTGCACCACAGCCATGGTCCTTTGTACCTGTTTCTAATTTGTACGGACATACCCGGTATGCAATATCCATACCTGCCAATCTAATAATTTCTACAATTAAACCTACAATGTAGACCTATTCATTCATGCCAATAAATACATTCATATATACAGATTCATTCATACCGATCAAAACTAGGATCTAAACACTACAGTTAATATACAATGGTGAGATTTATTATATACAATGGTGAGAGTAGAGTACTCGATATTCCTCTACTCCCTTATATTACTTATCCTAAAATAAATACATATATGCAAGACACTAACAAATAAATAAATACATACATATGTACAGATAGTTTCATAAAAAATTAAATACATTAATCTCCCTAGATATTTGAATGTCTTATTAATATTGCCCTCACTGTCTCCTAATATATCTGTAAGACTGGTTGGTAAATTTACTTTTCCTCGCGCGGTTACATATTTCGAGCATTCCAGTAGAATATGCGGTACGGTTAATGTCATATTGCAAGCGCTGCAAACCGGCTAAGGTTCCCTTCGGAATATGTGGCTGTGTGTCAACATGGCGTGACCGAATAGCATTCTCGCTAGGACAACTTATTCAGCGCCAAGATTTTCGAGTTTGTGTTAACATAAAAATGTTTTTTAGCGAATGGTCTGTTGGTTAACAAAATATTTCAAAAACGAAAAGTCGCAGGAAACTCAAACTTGGTATTCCATGTAGGCAAAATACCATCGCAACAGAAACGCAAGATTTCGGTCGAATAGTTTTTCTTGATTTTCTCGAAAACGGCTCCAACGATTTTCTTTAATCATCTACACACATAAATACTAACACTTTTACATGGAATATTTTCAAGGGAAAATTGATTTTTTAGTGGTTCTGAGGGAACAGTAGCGTTACGCTTTCCTATAAAGTATCAGTACAGAATGGTTTTCCCAACTACATCATATTATTAATACGCATTGATAGAATTCCAGATTTGGGAAAAAAAATCGGTTACCCGAAAGGGCGATTTTATAGAATAAGTTTTTCATATTTTTTAAAAATTTTCTCGTTTATTGTCTTTAAACTTGGAATACTTGCTGTATAGGTAGAAACGTATCACTGATATTTGCAACATTTTCTCTGAAAAAAATTGAAATTAGCGAAGTAATGGGAGTATGTCTGTTAGTATAAATTTAAATTTCCATAAGCTTTCTTGGTTTTGACATAAGGCGCTCCACACAAAGCCGTTTAGTTATAGATAAAATCCTGACGTATGGCCAGCCCGACTAAACTTAGTAACGTCGCAATTTTATAGAAAATTTCATAAATAAATTGCATTAATTAGAATCAGATAAAGTCGTACGAGTGTTTCATACCAGATTTTTTTTTTTTTACACACTTTTATTGCTGGTAAGAGGAACTATTGTAATCGAATTTGAGTTTTTACCCGAAATACACTTAATATCTAAGTCCGAAATAATTAATTTTTGCATTTTTTTTAGGATGTTTATCCTTCTGGCCGTGATAGCTTTGTGTTTACTATGTCTACTGGATTACTACAAAAGACGATTTTGGATAAGAAAAGGTGTACCACAAACTTCATCAACACCATTCTTTGGTCATATGTTGCCAGTAGTTGCGCAAAAAACTACGATTGTGGGAGTTTACCATGTTGATTCCCTTAAATTTCCACAAGCACCATACTTTGGTGTTTATGAATTTTGGCGACCAACATTGGTTGTACAAGATTTTAATCTTATTGAACATATCTTAATAAAAGATTTCTCCCACTTTTTGGACCATCCAAGATGGGTGTTCGATGTAAGATCAGTTATGCATGAAAGTCTGCTCAATATGAAAGGTAATTTGAAATTTTAGATTTTTTTTTTTTTATTCATATTATTTTTTTCATTATTTTATAATAAATATATTTAATTTATAAAGTAACTAAACAACTGTACTAGTTAATAAATTATTGAATTTATGGCACAAACTTTGCTGAGAAACTGGATTCCACATTTGTTTGTGATCAGCATTAAATAAATGCGGCACCCATCTTGCACAAATCTTTCTCATACTGAGTTCTTCGTGTAAAATATGCCGTACCCTTTCTTCTGAGATGCCTACAGCCTTAGCTATCTCCCACACATTTAATGTCGATCATCTAGAATCATATTGTGTGTCTTCTCCGATATTTTCTTCGGTACTGCAGTTTTTGGTCGTACTTCACGTGGATCATCTTTAATCGATGTACGACCATGTTTAAATTCAGCTGCCCATTTTTTTATTGTTGATAACGGCGGTGCAGACTCCTTATACGCTTTCACAAACTCTGGATGAATTTCTGTTGTTGATAGACCATTCACAAAACGAACAATTTTATGACGGAACGGTATTCAAGTTTATTCATTTTGTCAAAAACACACAATACTGTTTCAAACTATTTGTCTAATCAAATTCACATTTGGTATTTACCTTTGCAACAAGTGTGCCAAGATAACAAAACAGTAATTTCATTTGTAGCAGTGCCATCTATGGGCTAGGCCGAGAACTTTTCACCTTGCCCTAAGTATATTAAAGTATAGAATTAATATAATATTCTCCTAAGATAATTTTGTCTTTTGTAATGATTTATCAAGTGTTATATACTGCATCCCATCCTGCATACCTTGCGAGGATGGAATTTTATTTAACTAGTTTATACATTTTGTTTAGCAGAATATGTTTACAAATTTTAATATTGATTCGTCTTTACTAACTCTTTAACCTTTAGTAACGCTATAACTCTTTATGAATTTCACAGTCCTTACAAGTAGCGTGATGTCCTTCCTAGCAAAGTGTACAGGTTGAAGGGACATCTCAGGGCCCGTTTATCAGTGGGCAAATGACATCCAGCACACTTTAAAATACCTTGGCCTATGGTTGCAGTACGTTTTGCTATGGCCATACATGTGGTATCGCTTATACTGGATAAGCTCTGCTGTTTTGTATGGTTCCTCTACCTTGACCTTTATGTACACTACCGCTTTAATATTGAAAATATCGTTGTTGTTCTCTTGAGGTTCAAGGTCAACGAAGAATAGAGGAAGTGGCACCTTTGTAGATGGGTGTTTTACATTTGTACCTTTCTGACCTTGTGGCCATTTTTTCCACATCTTCCAGTATGGCTTCCACGGATATAGTATGGTGTAGGTTTCTCAGTACTACCTGAAAGCCTTATATTGTTTCATCTAAGTGTGGGATTGAACTTGATTTTCTTGGAAATATTTTATTGCTTTTCTGTTGCCATCCACACTTTTAGTACATAGCATAATGTTATCTATTCGTGATTTGCAATCAAAGGTCAAGGCTCTAAGTAGTTGCGTTAATGCTCTGCAAAACTGTAGGTAGTCATTTATATTTGAAATAAAGCAGATTTTGGTGATCCCTCGATAACAAAGGAGTAATGGCTCAAGCAAATCCACTAAGGATTTTAGAGACTGTGTGTGCGTCAGATTACTACTTTTTTGACCAGTAGATTGTTTTGCTCTTCTTTGGAGGTTTAAGTTTATTTTTCTTTTGGTGAGTACTAGCACTGCCTGGCCGTTTTGCAGTTCTATTTAATGAATTTATGATGCAATTATTATTTTTTGCATTATTATGACTATTGTTAAAAAACACATTATCTTCATTAATTTTTTGTTACTGCTTGAATTATGTTTCCATGCCTGTTACATCAGGCTGTTGTTGCTCCTTGTGAGCCATGTGGCTACTTTTGGAACTAAGAGTCCAGTTACAATTAAAACAGTTTTAAATTAAAACAAAACCTACCTAACCTAGAAAATTACAGTTCTATAAAATAAAATATTTACAATAATGTCCTTTTCAGTACATTTTCAATGTCCAGTTAAAACACAGTTAAAATTCACCGTTACAACATAAACAATTCACATTATACGCTAAAATTTTACAGAACAAAAATAGAATAAACTGTCACATATAATCGCGAACCAGCTGATCCTATCTATCTTATGTAGACATTTTGTCTTTAAAATACTTTTAACAGTGAAAATGTTTTATGAGAGGATGATTTGGAGAAAAGTGTAATGTAACGACACCGACACATTTTAATCATATATTTAATAATAAATAATCAAATAATTTTTATAAATTTGGGTATCGTACGATTTCATATATCATTAAAATTCTTATCAGTTGAGTCTCTTTGTACGAAATGATAATGGTAGATGATCTTTCTATTATTTGGAACCCAATTGTGATGCAAGATATTTCTAATGGAAGATACGTGAGCATAATATTTTGTTTTAATTAATCGGCCAATTCATTTTATCAGTGAAATCCCATAAAATATTTTCAACGTTTCGATTTTTTCGTGAAAAATCTGATTTTTTTTTTTAGGTGAAAAATGGCGAGCTTGGAGGTACAATATGATACCATGGTTTACATCAGGTCGAATGAAATCTTTATTTCCACAAGTACTCAAATGTGTTTCCTTACCAGAAGGAGAATTCGAAGCAATGACATTTCTCAGGCAATTAGCGGCCGATGCAATTTCAACATTTTTCGGGATTGAAGTTTCTGATAAAAAAGAATTACAAGAGATGAACAAACGGTTTCATGACGTTTCAAATTTCAGGTGAGAATTTATTTCAATTTTTCCAAAAATAAAGTTTCTAATTTTAGTTTTAGGTACTTTATGAGAAACTGTTTATTAATTTTACAATTTAATTATTTAGGTATTATAAAATTATGTTGGTGGAACATTTTGCAAAATATGCAGATCTAATTGGGATTACTTTGGCCAATCGTAGCACTGATCAGTTTTTTAGAAATTTCACGAAATCTATACTGTTTTCAAATAAGGAACATACCTTAGTCCGTCGTATGCTGAAATTATTAGACGACAAAGTACTACGTATGAGGAAGAAAGACTTATATACGAAGACTGTAGATGATGAAGTCTTTTCTTACGGTAAATATAATAAACATTTGTATTTAAAATTAGTTATACATTACACTCTTTTAAGCTTCTGTAAGAAGGAATCTGGTGTGAAAAAATCACACGACTTTCTCTTAATGCAGTTATTACATTTTATTAAAAACTCGGATATTTTACTAACCTCCTTCAATATATTACATATAAATATGGTACACAAACCGTACCTTCTACATTGTTGAGGATAACACTTTTAGAGTTGAACCTAACTTCACGAACCCCTTAGAACTCTGTATAAAATGAATTTTTTCGGGACAATGTTACAAATAAAAGTGTTAGGTTTATGAAAGTGAGGTTAACATTATAAATTTAAAAAAATCTGTTGTGAAACACTCACACAACTTTCTCTTACTCCAGTTGTCAAAATTATAATTGACAAATTTTATAGTTGTGTACCAAATTTAATGAAATTCGTCGAAAACTGAAAAAAACTGTTCAATTAAAACGCAATTCCGGTTTACTAATTTCCTTGAAACTCGGAATTTTGTCCATGTATTTATTTCTAATTAATTTTCTTTGGATGATAGAATTGTATAATCAATTATGATAGCATTTTAGAGAAATACATAACCCCACACCTCCTCCAAAAGTGCCCTTAAATGAATTTTCCCAGAGAAATGTTTTAAATAAAAGTTGTAATCCTTTGATGTTTAGTTTATAAAGTAAGTTTCAAGAAAATCGTCCGAGCCATTTTTGAGAAAATTGCGAAAAATCATTTAGTAAAGTGGTAATGCACTTCCGGTTATCCGATTTTTTTGCAAACTCGGAATTTCAACAACATATTTAATTCTAATTAACATTATTTAGATGCAGTTGTCTAATAAACTGAAATAGCACTTTAGATGGAAACCTAACCCCACCCCCAAAAGTGCCCTTAATGAATTTTCCCAGAGAAATGTTTTCAAAAAAAAGTTGTAGCTTTTTGTATGTGTGGTTGATATATCAAGTTTGAAGAAAATCGCCCGATCCATTTTTGAGAAAAACGCAAAAAAGTAAAAAAAAAAACAACTAGAAAAGTGGTACTTCAGGTTGAGGAATTTTGACAGATATCGTACTGTCAGATCCCATGGTGATATCTGAACGGAATATCAAGTTTCAACTTTGTGCGGTTTTTCGTTTTTGAGCTATGCTGATCACATACACACATACACACACACAGACCATTTGCTAAAAACCACTTTTTTGGACTCAGGGGATATTTCCGGTGAAAACTCGATATCGAAAATTTGACACGATTACAATACTTCCTCTTTCTAGGAGTAAGAGAAAGTAAAAAGACTCTCTGTAAAACACAATACACACATGACTTTCTCTTACTCTCCAAGTAATACAATTTAATCAAGTAATTTTCCTTAAAAAATTGCAACGTTACAATATTTAGTGGGGGGGCTGGCCATGAAAACGTTGATGGAGATTTCGTCTTATATAACTGAGCTGTCTTATGTTGAGTGCTCAACATCAAAATTAACTAGCTTGTGCAAATTAAAATTTTAAACTAAACCAACAGACCCTCAACATCCCCTCCAATTTTTTTTTTTTTTTTCCAGAAAAATGTTTAAAATAAAAATGATTTCAATCTGTGCAGCAGGCATTCCAAGTAAAAAAGAAAATCGTTGTCTCGAATTTTCGAGAAAATTTCAAAAAAATTATTTCTCTGTAAAATCGAACTGCTAGTTAACAGATTTTCTTCGAATTTGGAATTCTCTCAATACTTATAATATGTATGAACATTATGTAGTTGGTAAAACTAATATATTGCACTGAAGTGATAGTTTGGAGGAAAAACATAACGCTACTGTTCTCCCAGTAAAATTCGAAGTTCTCTAAACGAAATTGCAAGTTTGAAATTCCTGCGATTTTTCGTTTTTGCAATATTTTTTTACGTACATATATTTTTTCAAGCAACTTCAATTTTTTATATTCAGTGATCATCAAAAAGATATATATTTCCAATAAAAACTCAATTATGCAAATTTGATGCGGATCGCCGGTACTTTTCACTTATATGAGTAAATAAAAATGACCATGTCCGGATGTGTTGAAACTCCATTACATTTAAAAAATAAATAAATAAATAAAAACGTTAAAGTCAAAGTCAATAAATTTTTTTTTAAAGTTAGTTCTGGCCTAGTAGATGCTGCTATCTAGTAGCAAATTTTTAAACGAATGAAAATATATTCATTTTTGTCATTTTTTTCGCTTTTATTTTCTTCTTCAGTGACTTTTGGTGGTTTTCGTTTGTTTTTTTTCTTTCTTTTATTATTGCGTCCACATCTTCACGACTTTCTATATATTAAGCCCTTAATAAACACAGGAAACTCTCTGTCGAAACGTTGGCGTAATTAAATGTTTTTTCTAGACCGATCCTCACCAAATTTCTTCATAACTTAATTATAAGTTATAAATACATTTAATTACAATCTTTATTGCATTTTTTTAAAGAAAATATATAAATAATTAATGTGTTAAGGTGAACAAAAATCATTCACATTTCCAACTTTTAGCGTTTTACTTCTTGAGAGACGATATTTCATTTCTCCAGTAAATTTACGCATCTTCTCTAATCTAACCTTAGACTTCACCAAAACTAATACAGTTAAAATTAAGCTTTTTTACAATTTAAGTTTAAAATAATTTTTTTTTTAAAAAGTTTAAAATAAGTTCCAAATATATTATTAACATTGTTTTAGAGATTTTTAGAAATAATTAATGAACCCTTTAATCAGCCAATTTTTGAAATTCTACCATATTTGTGTCTACTATTAGTGCAAAATCCAAGTTTAAGAAGTATGTCTTCAATCAAATAATCATCTACTAGTTTTTTTATTTATATGAAATGTTGAATATTGATTTACACCATTCAAATATCTATAAAATATTCAATTATTAATATTTTACTTGTATTTTATTTTCTATTGTTTTGTACAGAAGTGACAGAAGATATCTTAATTAGTATTGCTGCACAATTTTTCGTCGCCGGGTTGGATACAACATCAAATTCAATGACCTGGCTGTTTTATGAATTGGCCTCACATCCAGAAGCACAATCTAAAGCCCGTGAAGAAATAAGGGCATGTTTAAAGAAGCATGGCGATTGGACGTATGATGCTATACATGATATGAAATACGTTGCTGGCTGTATTAATGGTAACAAAAAATTAAAATTATTTTATTGTCCCAACCATACTGTAGAATAATTTAGTGTAGTAGCTTTAAGTAAATCATCATAAAGAAACTGTAACTTACCCCCAAGAGAAATTTCCAGTGTTAAGCATCTTTCATGACAATCCCAGATAGATAAACAATTGTCCCGTTTATTCATTTACCGCACAATGTTGCTAAAATTGTTACTCTCTGTAACCACAAAGTAAAGCATGATTAGTTAGCAAATAGTGAAACATATATATGAAATTGCTCTATAAACACCTAATTAATTTTATTATACTAATCTGTGATATGATTCACAAAGAATGCTGAGTTTTTGTTGAATGTCGATTAATTTGATATTCATGGAAAATTGTTAAATAAAAGAAAAACACATTCATAGGAATTTTGCTCGAAACCTTCTTGTCAGATGCGGTGGTAGTATCTATATGGAATATCAGGTTTGAGCTTCCTGCGATTTTTTTCCTTTTCAAAGGGATCTTCAAAACATGTATTTCCCGTGAAAAGTCAATTCCGAAAATTTTGACACGATCGCAATACTTCCTCTTATTAGGAGGAGTAAGAAATACGTCTATATGCAAGATTAATAATTTTTGATGGTCATTTGTACAAAAACCAAAAATGATAAAACGAAGTGAAATTGAAGATGAGTGGAACACTGAAAACGTATTTCTAAAATAAACCTGTTCAGAGAAAAATAACTGTGTCAACGCTCTCTCACTTAATCATTAACAAAGAATTAATAATTTTTTTTTTTTTTTTGCAGAATCCTTGAGGTTACATTCGCCGATTCCATTTATATTTCGGACATGCACTAGGAAATATGTTACTCCAGATGGGTTAACTATTGACAAAGGTACCAAAGTTGTGATTCCAGCTTTAACTCTACAAATGAATCCGGCCGTCTATCCTGACCCTCTATCGTATCAACCTGAAAGATTTATTGGTGAAGAAAAGAATACCAATTTAAAATGGTTACCATTTGGTGAAGGTCCACGGAAATGTATTGGTAAGAGGAAAATATTGATAAATACATAATTATCATTAATGCAAGATGTAATTGAAGATAATATAATCGAGTACATTATTTGACAATGAAGCTCAATTAAAGCGCTCATTATCTGAATAAAGTACCCTTACAGGAAATTTCTGAAAAAAATAGATAGGCACTATTCTTTTCCGATACAAGGTTTCTACATCTTTGCTGAATGACAGCATCGCAGCCCAGAAGGAAGTGTACACGAGACTCGCAACTCACTAAAGAAACTGCAAAACAACGCTATCTTGTTCTAGGTCCAGATTCTTTAGGTACATTTTCAGTTTTTTACAATGTTCCATTAAGAAACCCTTAAAATGCATACGCTATCAGATGGCCGAAAATCTAGTTAGGGAAGATGTAGCAAACTAAAGCGACCAGATTCTCCAAGAAGAATTCAGAAAAGAGGAACCCTGCTCTGGAGGACGGAAAAGATAAGATAGATTTCGTATGCTAACAGATTTCTTCAAGGAGCTGTGTAAACTGAAATTTCCTCAAGGGCATCTGAAGAAGTTGATCCCTAGATAGAACACGTGTTGGCAGTTGTTGATTCTGTGTGGAGTTGGAAGAGATTCTAAAATTCTAATACATATTGTGTTTGACTGCGACGATATTATTATTCAATGACTGGATCCAAACCGGGTATCGAAAAATATGATAGAGTAAAATTGTTCCACGTCATAAATAGACCTAGAAATGGGTGCTCTACTTTTAGATCGTGTCTATTCAGCTAGGCACTTTTAGACGGTGACAATATAGCTTTAAAGATGTAGTGCATAAAAAAAAAAACTTTTTGAATATGCATATATCAAAAAAATCATCACTTTTTTGGGGGGTGTTCCCCGAGGATTGTCGCTCAGGGATTCATTCCAGCTCATTTGCAATTATTTTTCTGAATTTTAATCAAGTTATTATCTTGAAATCTAATTAATTTTTGCTGTTATTCCAGGTATACGATTCTCTCAGATGGAAATGAGAACAGTGGTGGCTAGACTTTTAGAAAATCACGAATTAATTTTCACCGAAAACACAAAATTCCCTGTTGTAAATAATGATAGAACATTTTTCAGTAGACCATTAAATAAGTTATTTGTAAAATTGCAAAAGGTTCCATAATTTACTGTACTTATTACATTGTCAATTGTTGTTAATAACCATTAGCAAAGCTATACCAATATTGAAAATAGACTGAATAAATATAAAATCTTTTTTTATAGTAAATGTACCAAATCTTACATATTTTTTATATGTGTCACATGCCTAATGTATTAATAATACCTTCTTGTATTTTATTTAATAAGATTTCATAACTGCCATCATAAATACATGTAAAAAAATCTTAAACTTTTTAAATAAGTGTTTTTACTCAGCCCATCATTAATCCCAAAATTCGTCCTAGGTCCCAAAAGACGGATATTAATGAGTCCTGATCAAAAATTGGGCATTAGCCGCTAAACTGCAGGAAAAAAGTAGGCTTTACATATTTTCTCGCTAATTTAAATTTGCTGAAGATTCTCAGTAAAATCTGATTTGTGATGATAAAAGCATCCTTTGATGATAATAAAAAAAATAACTATTTATTAATTTATTGAAATTTTCGAAACGGAAACCCTGAAGAAAGGCTCAAGGAAAGTTTTCGATTTTTAGAGAAAATGATAGTAAAATTTGCCCCTCAGAAAGATGAATGGATTTTTTTGTTTTTACTTTCTTTTACTCCTTAGTAAGAGGAAGTATTGTAATCGGATCAAATTTGCGAAATCGAATTTTCGCCGGAAATACACGTTTTGAGGTCCCCTGAATCCAAATTGGTTTTCTAGAAAATGGTGTGTGTGTGTGTGTGTGAACAGCATAGCTCAAAAACGAAAAATCGCAGAAAATTCAAACTTGATATTTCTTTAGGTATCACCAAGGATCCGACAATAAGTTATCCGTCAAAATTCCTCGGCCGGAAGTACCACTTTACTGAATCATTTTTCACTTCTTTTTTGAGATTTTCTCAAAAATGTGCTAGTTATTTTTTTTTTAATTCAAGGCGCGTCAGCAACTATGGTTATTGGCACCCGGAGCCTTCTCAGTGAGCTGTTGAGGTTACTGGGAAGAAAAAATCTAAGGGTAGCACAGCTGGACTCGAACTAGGGTCCTCCGCGTGAGAGTCCAGCACGCTAAGCACTTAGATATTCCTTAAGTGTGGTGCTAGTTATTGTTAACTAATTGGGATTAGATTAATTAGTAAATTTGACCGAAGTGCCGCCAAGTTAACGCTGATGTCACATGCTGTTCTATTTTCCATTCTATTTCTGCAACTATTGGGATGTTGTCATTTCTTTTTTTGACGCTAGCTCTGGTTATTTACAGAATTTCTTCTCTAGTGAGAATATTTACAGTCTTCTCTAGTGAGATTCATTTGGAAATTCAAATATGCCGGCAAATTTCTTTGATTTTTGAAAGTCCGTATTTCGGTTACTGGAGTACTGTTGCTTTCTATCACTTGTTAAGTTTATATTTCCGTAAGTTTATGATTTTGCAAGCAATAATTCTCTTTCTGGTATTAGCTGGTGGCAATATGTGTACGGAATTTAATGTGTAAAAATTTTATGTTGGCGGCAAATTTCTTTGATCTTTTGATCGGAAATATAGCGGTAGAGATGGTTGATGGTCTCCAACATTACCACTAGTTTTATGGCGAATGGTTTTGATTAGACAAGATTATTCCATTTATTTGTGCATTAAATATTTTGAAAAAGATCTGGAATTGTATAATGGTTTAATTAAAAGTAATGCTCGTTAATGATTGGCCCACTGTTACTGTCTATCCTATTTCTAACTAAAACGTCAAATAAATATATAAAAAATTCAAAGTGTATCTGTTATATGACAGTTGCATCATGCGTAGAATATGTTTTACGTTTTTCCACCCACCCACCCATTTAATAATAATGCTTTCAATATTAAAAGTTGGCGCGAATTTATATAAACTTAAGAAAAGATCGACGCAACCGACTTTCCTCCCCAAAAACTTTCCTAAAATCTATTTTCTAGACAATAATGTTTCAAACGAAAAACTCAATTTCTACAATTTGATACAATTGTAATATTTACACATAGCAGTAAGAAAAAGTAATTGTAAATACACCCATGTTGTTTACAATTAAATTTGACATCATTTTTTTTTTTCTGACAATCGAATTTTCTGTGTCAGCTCCAAATATCTAAATAAGATTACTTCCCCTCTCTTCTCTTATATACGTTTTCATAATAGATAAGTATACGTTCTAATGAATTAAATATATTTGTTAGAATAATTTCTATTGTCAATCTTGATCACTGAAGAGTGTTGTAGATTGTGCACGGGTTTTTGATACTTTCTCTTCCTTTTTTTTTCTTAAAGTACCAACAGAGTGAGTTTAAATATATTTTCTATTATATATTAGGAAAGCATGAACATTTTTTGGGAGAAATAAACATTATTGTATAATTTTCTGCTTTGTGGATAATTCTTGCTTACTAAATTGTTTCAAGGTTTTTAAACTAATTTATTGTTCTTTTAATAATATTTATTATAAATGTAGAATTAAGAATTGTAGCTGTAATATTTCCAACACAATTTAATGGTAGTCTACAGAATATTTCATTTAATGCTGACCATTCGACTTTTCTCTTCCGAAACTTTAGCACAATTATGATTCTAATCAGTAGGTATTATTTCGCATCTTTCCAACCCTACGATAGATAAAAAGTTTGAGCAAATTAAATTTAAACCAACGGACAGACTCGCAAATACCCCTCTAAAATAATGTTGTTTTCTTTTCTATTAAAAATGTTTCAAATAAAAGTGATACATTTCTATCTATACAACAAGCATTCCAAGTTTAAAGGAAATCATTGTAACCGTTTTTGAGAAAATTCCAAAAAACTCAAAAACCTTTGCTGTAAAATCGCACTTCCGGTAAAACGATTTTCTTCAAATTTTGAATTCTATCAATGCTTACAATATGTATTAATATTATGTAGGTGGTAAAAATATATATTATGCTGAAGTGATACATTAGAGTTTAGAGGAAAGTATAAGGCTACTGATCCCCTAGAACACCCATGATATTAAATTTTCGGAAATGTTTCCAAAGTTTAAAGAAAATCGTTTGAATCGAATCGTTTCCGATAAAATCACGCAAAACAAAAAAAAAAACTATTCAGTAAAGTCGCACTTTCGAAATACGGTGTTATTACCTAAACGGAAAACCAAGTTTGAGCTTCCTATGACTATTGTTATTTTTGAAATATTTTATTAAAACATACACAACATAGACCATTTTCTAAAAACTATTATTTTGGAGTCAGAGGACCATGAAATGTCCTGAATATGAGAAGAAATACTTAATAATAATAATAATAATATCTGTATGAATGAACAAAATATCTGAATAAACAAAATAATTGCAATTACTGTATCAGCGCTTAATGGCTCTTGTTTCAAACCCAAGATCTCCGCATACAACGCCGGCTGCTGATCTCTAATCACGTCCCTACGTATATGTTAAGAAGAAACAAAACACCGCAAATAATTATCTTAGCCCATTAGAACCAATAACTTATCGAAATATCAACTAAAAAGGAAAATTTTTTGGTATTACAGTATTTTTTACTGAAATAAGTACGAAGGTTTTAGACTAAAGTGGGCACGATTTCAATCCAAAAATTCAGGCTTTCGTGGTATTTGTCATGATGTTGGACATAGAAGCCTGAAAAAGAAGGTAAAAATGCTTAAAGAGCAACATTTCACCAACAATTTTCCTTTCATGGCTATAGTGTGATTGCAATGTTAAAAAAACACCAATTCACAGTAGGTTATCGGGTTATTGGTTAAGGTGATTAGGTTATAAGACTAGTATTTAATAGTTAGTATAAGAATTACTTTTTTTTTTGTTGTCGTTGATAATTTAAACCAAAAATATATGAGGTCACATATGCACATGCAGTTTACTTTTCTTCCTCATTTGTCCATTATCTTATTTATATTTCGATGAAGATCATGTACACAACTATTGATTATCAATGTTTTGCCATAATTAGTATTTAATAACTTGTTTGTAGACTTTTGGGTTCTTGTTTATATTGTTCCATTAATAATAATAAAACTTTTAAAATATTGTAATCTTTGTGATTGCAGTTTTTGTAAGAATAAAAAAAAATTATCTAAATATTGTTCACTTAATATCTAACTCGCTTATACAAACGCCAACAGTTGACCTCCTTTCTTTAAACGACCCCGGCACAATCCCTGAGCTATCTTGATTGTCTGATGTAATGACAACCCCAACGGGGAGGGGGTAGACTTGTTGAAATAATAATAATAATAATAATGCCATATGCTCCAATTTTGGGAAGATTCCTGACTGTCACCTATGATCAAATTTGTAGTGATCAATAAATATTGACTCATTAGCCCTGCTACATCAATATATTATTAATTAATTAATTCCATTAATTTAGATAAGTAAGATTTTTAAAATACTAGAAAAATCTGAGGCGTATTCGATTTGAGATTGTGTCCCATGTTTTGAAGTACGTCCATACTGAATGACGTCATCAAAATATTTGCCGGTTTGTTTTTTAGAAAAAGTGTTTATAAAAAAACTAGATTCTATAAACGGCAAAGTTGGACAGACAGAGGGGTTCATTTTATTTCTCGAAAGCGCTTCAGTGAGGGCACTGGAGGAGGCCGGGAGGCAGAGCCCCGATCAGAAAATTGAAAATATAGACCAAAATGTTTTTTGTATTTCCGTTCTTAAACATTATTTTGTCTAATAAAAACATTTTATGTTATAATAACAATTTAATATGAAATGCAAAATATTGTTTAAAAACAGAAATAACGTACTAAGCAAAACACACGGTTCAAATCATGTTTCAAAAAAAAAAAAAAATCTAGAATGCCCTAGGTAATTTCAATGTTGGATATTGGTTACATATGAAACATATACGCCACGTGACTTTTATCAAATATTTTCGTAAAAATACTGTCCAATTAAGTACACTATACCCAAATCTGATATGTTTAATAAAGTGCACCAATTCCGCATTCTCCTAAGCTCAAGTTCCAAAATATTATTGCTTCGGATAACATTAACTTTATTTGGGTTTTCGAGAGCGAAGGCTTACATCAAAATTAGTGGACAACACTTAATAATGATAAAAAAAAACTGCTGTTGATTGTATGGTTTACTTTATTTTCATTTTTCTACAAACCAAACTTATGTTATTAGGAGAATATTACTTTTGTATTGCTATTGATACACACAAATTGAACACCGCCTAAAAGGATTTCCATCCGATCGGATGAACCAATCTTAACTGGTCAGAAAATTTAAAAAAATATATATTTCTTCTTGAAATGATAGATAAATGTTAACTAGACGACGCAAGTTTTGTTAGGTTATGGCCATGAGATTTCAAATAATTGACATTATGACGTTTCAAATAAAAGCCTTTCCAGAACTGTTCAATTTTTCAAGAGCCTCTTGCTTTTATATACAAATTTATATTAACTAAAATAGATATTTTTTATATAATTAATTTTAAGGAAAAATACTTTTAGTTTGGGGCATCGCCCATATAATGCGCTTTCCAGTATATGACTTTAATCAATGTAATAATTATTTAATTAGTTATGTTACAACTTTGGAGCACAATAGATCTTTCAGGTCGCAGTGCACTATCCCCCTAAAAGAATCTACTCACAACTTTTACTGCATTGATATTTTAGATGGGTAAAATTCGCGTCCTTGTCCCCTTTCAATACCTTCACGTTAAGACTTGTTAATTCCGTCAGAGACATTTTCCGTGGTAGCCTGCTTCATTTTGTGGTCATCGACCGGTTTCGGGCGTTCGCCCATCTTCAGGATGCGTTTTTTCAGACAGTGTGACAACACAGACTTGCACAGAGCAAATTCAGTTTTACACACTGACTCGTGTAAAACTGAATTTGTTCTGTGCAAGTCAGTGTTGTCACACAGGCTACCACAGAAAATGTCTCTGATGCTTTCCGCTCTGCGGAACCAACCACCACAACAACTTGTTAATTCCGGCTGATAATTTGTTCCTGGTATATATGCTGCTGCAATTTTATCCCTAATTTAATCGCCTTTACTTAACAATTTTATTTTGGTGCATTTCTCTGCCTCACTAATCTATTAAATGATAGATTCTTGTTTTTTTACTTTCTCTTACTCCTAAGTAAGAGGAAGTATTGTAATCGTGTCAAATTTTCCATATCGAGTTTTCACCGGAAATATCCGTTTTGAGGTCTCCTGAGTCCAAAAAAGTGGTTTCTAGCAAATGGTCTGTGTGTTGTGTCGTATTATGTGTGATGTATGTATGTATGTATGTGGTATGTATGTATGTAGTGTATGTATGTATGTATTGTATGTATGTATGTATTGTATGTATGTATGTATTGTATGTATGTATGTATTGTATGTATGTATGTATTGTATGTATGTATGTATTGTATGTATGTATGTATTGTATGTATGTATGTATTGTATGTCTGTATGTAGTGTATGTATGTATGTATTGTATGTATGTATGTATTGTATGTATGTATGTATTGTATGTATGTATGTATTGTATGTATGTATGTATTGTATGTATGTATGTATTGTATGTATGTATGTATTGTATGTATGTATGTATTGTATGTATGTATGTGTTGTATGTATGTATGTATTGTATGTATGTATGTATTGTATTATGTATGTATTGTATGTATGTATGTATTGTATGTATGTATGTATTGTATGTATGTATGTATTGTATGTATGTATGTATTGTATGTATGTATGTATTGTATGTATGTATGTATTGTATGTATGTATGTATTGTATGTATGTATGTATGTGATGTATGTATGTATG